>CM032454.1:662867-670367 GCA_019049505.1 Pachyrhynchus sulphureomaculatus
ATTTCAACAGAATTTGGAAGCGAAATGGGCATTTTTTAAAAACAAAAGAAATCAAGAATCTGAAAAACCTTCCGCAATCATTGGATCATTGGTATGAATGCAAAAATGTGCCCTGGACAACCAGGTTTTTGCCTTAATTGCTTTGAGGATTACCATAAAAATGTACAAAAATGATTTAGAAAATAATATTTTGAGTTCATGAGTTCGATTTATTATTTCTTTACTTATTTAATTGGACACTCCGATCGGAGTGTTCGGCATCTAGTAAAAAATTTTCACTTGCAATGCCGATTACTCCGATCGGAGTGAAATTTTTTTTTTCTAATATTTTGAATGGCACATAAAAAAAAACACATCCAAGACTCATTTTAATTCATATTTACCACAATAAAATAAAAATATTTGGAAAAATCTTACCGGCGTCAACCACAAACTCAAAAATATAGATCGGCAGTCAACCTGTTAATCTATATGTTATGATTCTAGTGAGGATTTTGTATAGTACCGATAATAGGCTGATGGGTCTGTAATTCTTTAATTTAAATTTGTTTCCCTTTTTAAAAATAGGTACACTCAAGACGCTTAACTAAGATGTTGGTATTTTACTTTCTATAAGGCACCTATTAACTAGAGCTTGAAGAGATTGTATTATCGATGCCCCTCCAAATTTTATCATTTCTATAGTTATTTCATCGTCATTTTATGGTTGTGCATATGTTGTATAGCGTTCATTATTTCATCCGTTGTTACATCCGGAAATTCTTCAGATCCCATATTTCTTACTATCATTCTATTTCCTTCTTCTTTCCCGGGCGGTAGCGATATTTTCGCACTCGATAATATTTTTCTGTAGCTTCCTTTATCTCTTGCATTTGAGCGATCTCTTGGTGATTATTATTGACGTCTCCCTTTATTAATTTGTTTGTTAGGGTGTTTCAATCTTTTTCCCTCTTTCAGATTATCTTCTATTTTCGAGTTTCTGTACTGTCTGATGTCTTCTCTGAGCTTTTTCTTTATTTTTTTACTTATTTCTGTGAATTCTAATCTGCCATTTGTAGGATCATTTCTTAATTGTCTTCTCTGTTCCATTGGATTTTGTGTCTCTTTACTTAAATTTTGCGTTATTTTATTTTTTTTTTTTTTTTTTTTTCCGATGTTCCTATCTGTTTTGTAGTCATGAGTAGGCTGTTGGTTATTTCTGTGTTTAGTTCATTAAGTTCTGTTTGGTAGTTTATGTGTTTTATATGATTTTTCAGTGCTTGTCTTGGTCTGTGTTTTGTTTTACTATTTCTGTTAATATCTTTATCGTTGTATGCATTATCAATCTACGTCTGGCCAGCTTCAGATTTATTCTTATTTTTGCTCTGAGCATCCGATGGTCACTGCCAATGCTTATCGTTTTCAGGAGTGTCTTGTCGATTACAATATTCTTGTCATTCGATAAAATATAATCATAATAACGAGTATAAAAAAAAACACACACAGCGTTTCCTCAGTGTAGTGTTTTTAAACCTATACATATCAGTTGCAAAAAATGATTTTATATCCAAGTTTTTGCATTTTATATAAAGACATACACTGATTCTATGCACGCTTTTAAGGAATATTCATGGAGATAGATACTATATATAATTGTACAACTACAATTAATTTAAATTAAATTACTCTTTTCAGTGAAAATTGCTAATTAAGAATTAGACATATATCAAATTAGAATTCCTTCACTGAATTAAACTTTATTGGATGTAAAATTGGGCTATAAGAATATGGTATACTGAGCAAGTTACTGTATCTTTATCTTAAGAAAATAAAGACATATTCCACGACAGAAAGGGTGTTAATTACACAGTTAGGCAATTTACATAATTAGACAGTGGAGTGTTAATTACATACGAGAGTTTCTTAAAGTTAATTGTATAAGATTAGTTGTTATCATTAAATTTTTTATTTTAACATAAACTGTATGTGTTATTAAGTCTGCCGACTTTTAATATTTTGTAGCTTTAAAAAAATATTGCAAAAAATACATTACCACCGATATGGAGATAAACACACCCCATGTTAGCCTATAGGGGATGGCAGCCATAGTATAGTCCTAGTTTAAAATTTCAGGTGCCATCCCCAGCAGATTAGTATATTTTTATTTTAAAACTGTAATGGCCTAAACTACATTCTTCAACATGCAGCTTGCCAGCCACCTTCTTCTTCCTGATCCTGGTGTCCGTGTAAAGGTGCCAATCTCATGGTAGCATCTGTAGACGCTGGAAACAGCTGACTGGCTCAGGTGCAGTTGCGCAGCAACTACACGTCGACTATGTCCTTTTTACAATATGGCAAAGACTTGTTCCGTCTTTTCTCTTTCCGGGGTAGTATCCATTTTCCGATGACGTAATTAGTGAGTAGGTATAGCAGAGATATTGTTGGTTCAAGTTCCGATAAAGGAATGATAGGAAAATGCAGTTGCATGTGTTTTTATAGGGATGAATAGCGCACAACGAGCACGTTGCTAAGCGATCAAAAAACAGTTCTGTTGAGTAAAACCGTTTTTTAATCAGTACAAATTTTTGAAAATCCAAATGTTTTTGGTTTTATTAGAAAGAGTAGAAAATTAGCATTCTAATGATACCAAAAATAAAACGATTGTTTGAAAATTAAATGCAAGGATCGGTGTTTTAATGAAGCAAAATCGTTTAAGTCGATTTTCTTGCTCACCAGTATACATTGGTGCGTATGTGTATATGTATATGTATAGGTATAAGTATATGTGTATATATATATATATATATATATATTATATATATATATATATATATATATATATATACATATGTATATATATATATATATATATATATATATATATATATATATATATATATATATATATATATATATATATATATATATAAATATATATAAATACACTCCTAGACAAAATTAACGCAACAATATATTAAATCATATAAATCTCTATAATGAATTAATTTTAATAATTTTTTATGAATATTGGTTACACTAAAAGTTAGAAAAAAACTTATTCGGATACTTTAAAAGTGAATTAGCTACCAAATTTCTCTATAAGATTCGAATTAAAAATATTCTTAAGACGTAATAACAAAATCGTTGAAATTATGTAATAATGAAAAAAATAAACTGGGACACTAGTAGCAAAATTAATGATGTAACTGGGACACTAGTAGCGTGAGTTGCCTCCTCTACTTCGGATGACAGCGTTTATGCGCCCAGGTATGCTTCTTATTAAATTTTGGATAAAATCTTGAGGAATTTGCTCCCATTCTGTGATAACTGCATTTTCAAGTTCCCTCAAGTTTCTAGGTGCAGGTATATGACGTTTCACATTTTATTTAAGGTGATCCCATACATGTTCTATCGGATTCAGATCCGGGCTTTTTGGTGGCCATTGCATAATCGGTATATTAACTTGATTAAGACCATCGAGTACCTCCCTAGCCACGTGAGGTCGAGCGTTGTCTTCCATAAACAGGAAATTGGGCCCCACAAAATGACCGAAAGGCATCACATGTTCTATTACAATATTCTCAAGATAGTAGTCAGCATTCATGGATCGCGTACGGACAGGAATTAACTCTGTGCGAGCATCAAAGCAGATGCCACCCCAGAACATAACAGAGCTACCGCCGAATGGAATCCTTGCAGAGATATTGCAAGGAGCAAACCTCTCTCCTGGTCTTCGCCATACTCGCTCACGACCATCCGGATGTCTTAGACTAACCCTAGTTTCATCTGTGAAGAAAACTTGTTTCCAATCATCCACAGACCAGTTTTCGTGATTTCGAGCAAAACGTAACTCTGTTTTCTCTAGTAAGCAAGGGCGCAGTGGCTGGTCTCCTACTGTTTAATCCAGCTTCATTTAACCGTCTTCTAACTGTTTTAGAAGAAATTGTGACATTGCGAACAGCTTCGAGTTCGTTTCTTATTATAGAACTAGTGACAGTCCTGTTTTTTAAAGCATATTGTCTTATAAAACGTTCATCTAGGTCGCTAGTGCATGGTTTTCGCCCTTGCCCTAGCCTTCTAGAATAAGTTCCTACTTCGTTCAAGCGTCTTACCATACGACTTATTGTGGAACGATGGTTGCCTAACAAATAGGCAATATAACTCTGACAATATCCCTCGTCCAATAAAACTGAGGCTCGCACTACCTCGTGTTCAGTTAAATTCCTTGTTCGATTCATTTTTCTAATTCTTCGGGGTCAAAAATAAAACAGTCTACCACAAAAACGTATTACTTTGAAAAAGGGAACAATTTATAAGTTTACTTTTAAAGAAAATCTATCGCATTATTACAGAAAATTGTTTATCTCCTAAAAAAATTCTTTAAAACTGTAAATCTAAACGAATTGTTTTGATTTCTGTCATGAACAACGAAACAAAATATGCATAGCCTACTATTCAAATACTCGATAAACTTTAAAACTGACATAAGAAAAAGATAAATTAATTTTCAGATTGTTGCGTTACAATGGAGGTTTTCACGGATGGTAGAATGTAATACATTAAAATTCCGGGTTTCAATCCGTTCATATAACAATGAATTTGCACGACGTTTCACCAAAATCTCGTTTGGCATTTTCAAGTGCTCTTGCTGCTGCTGCTACTCGATACTGTGATCTTGCTGCTGCTGCTGCTCGAAGGTAACTGAGTTAACGATGCTTCTGATAATCGCACGCCAACGTTCTCTATTAGCTGTTTGTCTTGTAGCTTGCTCCATGTTGGTACCCGATAGCATCTCAATCGAATACATTTAGCGGCTAGGCGATCTTCCGCGTCGCCTCCTTCCATTTGGTTTGCCCTGCACCACAAGTTTCTCCATATTATCAGCACGTGTAATGTGACCAAAATACTTTAGGATGTCATAGACTGTGGTGATCTCATGAAGTACTGACGCATTTGCTCGCTGAGCTGTCCATGAAATTTTCAGTATACTTTGCCGGAACCACATTTCAAACGCATCTACATTGCGTCGATCAGCGGTGTGTATAGTCTAGGTTTCAGATGCATACCTAAATATGGAGAATAGAAAAGTTTCTACTAAATTTATTTTCATATTGCGACTGATGTCCCTGGACCTCCGAAGCTTTGTGAGTTAAGTCGTGGCTGTAAGACCGATTTGTATTCTTCGATGTATCTCATCTTCACGATTGTCAGTGATTGATCAAAGCTCCCAAGTTGTGGAGCTGCTAATGACCTCATATCCATGCTGTACATTTGAGAAGTTATTTTTTTTCTCTACCGACTACCAAAATTTTCGTCTTGCTATTACTTATTTCTAAACCGTATTCCTCACTGGTATTCTGAAGTCTTGCAATTAAGATTAAAAGCTCGTGACTTGTTGCAAATAAAAGGGTATTATCTACTTATCGAAGGTTACTAAGCGAAATACCACCTATATTAATTCTTTCTCATCAATCTAATATTTGTCTCATTATAAATTCACTATAAATGTTGCAAAACAATGGGGGAAGGGTATGCAAGCTTGGCTTACACGTTTCATTATTCGACATCTGGATGAATAATTGTTGTCTATTTCCACAACAGCAGTACTGATACAGTATGCTGATTAAATGTAGGGGTATGTTCATATCTAACATTATACACCATAATTTACTCCATGTAACATTATCGAAGGCTTTGGAGTAGTCTACGAAGCAGAGCTATAGTGGTACCTAACATTCCTTTGTTTTTCGATGATTTGGCGTATATTCAAGATTTGCTCTCTAGTATCCCTGCCCTTCACAAAACCAACCTGCTCAGGTGAAAATTGGCATGCTATGAACGGCTATAGGCGTGAGTGTATAATGTACAGCATAATATTGCTAACGTGTGATACAAGAGCAAGCAGTCTAAAGTTTTTACAATTAGTCGTTGGGCGGGGGGGTAATAATGTCTGTTGGCCATTTCGCTGTCTTCCATATGTGTGTGGATGGACCGTGGACTTTCAGGAAGAGATTTTCAGCTAATCTGCGGACAGCACATTTGCCTTCATCCACCAGAATGTCTGCTTCCTAGGTGTTCATCAGCCATCTCAAGAATTTCATCAAACTCTGTGACCAGTTCACAGTTTTCATCTGTTACAGCCAAGCCATAGCTTCAAATTGACTGGTTATAATTTTAAATTTTTGGAAGACATCACAAGTATTTATTGAATTTCCCTGCCATATGTCATTGAATAATTAAACGCCTTGTCTCATTTTTCTGAGGCGATTATTGCTGTTGCGTTTCCCAATCGCGCCGCGCGCCAACGTCGCTGCCTACCTTCATTGAGGGATTTCCTCGAGTAAACCGGGGATTTACCGATCTCAAGTTTTCGGTACACGCGGAGATTTAATATTAGTCTGACGTCTACGCGAAAAAAAGAGATACAGTTGTCGACACATTCATTGTAGAATGTGTCGACAATGGCTCCAAATAGAAAAATTCTCACGCTTAAACAAAAAAAATTGAGATTATTGAAGTTCACAATAAGGAAAAGTTAAGTGCGTTAAAGCGTTTTAATATCAGAAAAACACAAGCTGCTGATATAATTAAACATAAAGAAATCCTTCTAAACAAGTGGATGTCGAACAGTAATTTGAATGAAAAAAAAGCTTTTTGACTGGTGAAGGTACCAAAATTGACAAGTTGTGTTACAACTGGTTTATACCAGCTCGCCATAGGGGGATTCCTTTGACAGGTATGCACATGAATTATTTATTTTATATAAGGTTTTCTGGAAATAGTGCGTTGATTTTCTTTTCATATCAATTCAAAGAATGGATAAATAGGCTTGTCGTGACAAAAATGCAAAAAACTTATCGTTAATGTTTTTTTCAGGTCCGCTAATACGATTCAAAGCAAAAGAAATAGCCGAGCCTCTGGGACATTCTACATTCAATACTTCTTCTGGTTGGCTTAATAAATTTAAAATCATCAGAGATCACGAGTATTTATTGAATTTCCGTGCATATGTCATTGTAGAACTGATTTCTATCTCGACGACGGTTTAACTGTATCTTTTATAGATAGTGATCTCTTCTCGTGTATTTAAGCCCTGATTAGCTATTCTTCTTCGTTCATTAATAATATTTAGACTGTGTCTGTTTAAGAGTAATCATTGTGTATTATCTTTAGCGTTCACAGCAGTATTCCTCATTACACTCTCCTATGCCATCTATATACATTTATTTATATTAATATATATATATATATATATATATATATATATATATATATATATATATATATATATATATATATATATTATAATTTACGTGTTCTTGGAATTAGATCACTAAAAAACTATTCTTATATGACTGGTAGGTAGATACGGTTTAGGTTATTTACATTTGTTTTTTCGTTTATTGCAGTGGGCGTCATCTGTATGGGTATGGATTTCTCTCCATATATATATATATATATATATATATATATATATATATATATATATATATATATATATATATATATGGTGGAATGTAA
>CM032454.1:672867-766320 GCA_019049505.1 Pachyrhynchus sulphureomaculatus
CGACCGTGTTTGGCACGATGGGCTCTTGGCTAAGCTACGTTCTTATGGTATATCTGAAAAGTTCTGTTTGTGGCTCTCATGTTTCCTCAGAGAGCGTTCTTTGCGAGTGGCAGTCGACGGATTTCTTTCTAACACCCTCACTATCAACGCAGGTGTACCCCAAGGCTCCATACTGTCTCCTATTCTCTTTCTCATTTATATTAATGATCTGCTGGAAAAGACCGAGAATCTAATCTACAGCTTTGTAGATGACAGTACACCTATCTCTTCATTCAGTTTGAACGCTCGAAATATCCGCAGACAGCAGGAAGTCATTCAACTTAACAAAGACCTGGAAGAAATTCTATCTTGGGGTGGCAGTAACCAAGTGGAATTTAACGCTACAAAAACCCAGGCGGCAGTTTTTTTTCTAAAAAAGTTAACGCTGCTGAACCCGACATGGTTATGTCGGGGCACTCCATTCCCCTAACATCGTCACTCAAATTGTTGGGCGTAAATTTGGGAGCAAATATGTCCTGGCATGAACATGTTGCAGGCATAGCAAGAAGAGCTTCTCAGAAGTTGGGAATATTATTTCGAACCAGAAAGCTTTACACTTCACAACAACTGTTAATTCTTTACAAAGCTCAAATTCGACCAACTATGGAATACTGCTCCCATGTTTGGGGCTTCGCTCCCAAACATACACTGCATTTGTTGGATTCTATTCAGAGAAGAACTGTTCGTCTGATTGGAGACTCGGAACTGACAGGTGGCCTTGATTCTCTGGAACATCGAAGAACGGTTGGCGACTTGAGCCTATTCTACAAGTATTTTCATGGAAAGTGTTCGAAGGATGTGGCCCGCTTAATTCCTCCCAGAGCGGTGCATGTTAGAAGTTCACGTCACGTTAATACTTCACATCCGTATGAGGGTCAGCTTGTTACTCCTCGTACAACGCTTTTCAAGCAGTCATTTATATGGAGAACATTATCCTTTTGGAATAATTTGCCCAGGACTGTGTTTCCCACCGAGTACAATTTACAGCGATTTAAGAACAACGTGAATCGCTTTCTCCGCACACGAAACACAAAAAAAAAAATAATATATATATATATATATATATATATATATATATATATATATATATACCTATATATATATATATATATATATATATATATTATATATATATATTTATATATATATATATATATATATATATATATATATATATATATATACACAACTCAAAGAAGATTATCGGGTATGCTATCAAAAGTAACGGCAGTGTGCTCCAGACTTGGAAATTAGAGAAAATATAAATAGTTTACAGACCACAGTCGTCAGTAAATGTGGCTTAAATCAAAATACAAACTATTTTGCTAGCATTAACCACATATAGTAACCACTAATAATACAAATACCTTTGCTTTTCAAGAATGCTAAAGTGGCACTATAAATAATTATTTAAATATATAAGGCATTTATATTAAACTTTTATTCGATATTGTGTACTGAACTACAAGCCAACTTTGTTGATCCTTTCATTTGACCATCGATCCTATAAAGCACAACATTTACAAAATAAGTTCTTTTTAAATCACTGGCTGCCTGATTCTCCAATAAATGTTTAATTTGAAAACTAGTCTAATTTGGCAATTCGAGATTTAAACTGAGAAGAGTAAGCCAGCTGAAAGTTTTTAACCTGACAAGTATAAGACCATAAAATTCGTACTATTTGTGATTAAATTGATAAAAATATTTAAGAGTTTACATCGAGCGCTTAGTCGATTTCAGAGAGTACAGAGAGCATTGATGCACACTTCTAAAATGATAAAGCAACGGTACACCTAATCACCCAAAAAAACGAGAACAAACGTTTATCGGAAGGTGAAATAAAAGTTCAATCATTTTTAAATACCATCATAGAGAACGAACAGAATGCTTCCTACACCAAACAGAGTTGAAATTCAACAGTGCGTATAACGTAGACAAGATGGACCAATTTCAATAAGTCTGAAAGCCATGACGACAACGATGAGTGATGGGTAGATGGGAGAACTGAGAAAAAAACAACAGAGCGAGAATTAGCAATAAGATATCATCCCGAAAATAATCAAATATTCTGAAAAGAATGCCAGGTATACTTTGAAATGTACTACAAAGTATTTAAAGAAAGCGTAATCAAATATCTTAAGAAAAAACACAGAATAATGTAATTCAAATTAGGAACTGGAAGTAAAAAATTACCAAAAATTGACCGACCGTCGTTATCATTTATCGAGCCTAAAGATCCGAAAATCCTACAGCAACGACAGGAAGGAAAAGAAAAATAACATAAAAATCCTGTTGTAACAGAGAGATGAGACAGACAAATATGAAACTAAAACAGACACCGACCAGGAGGAAGGTGACTGGCCAAGTGCAGTAAAAAAACAAAGCAAGAAACTCTCTTTCATCTCTAAAAAAAAAGAATTCACGAATTCCGAAATAGCAGTAACAACAAAGCTATTACCAACATCAGTAAAAGGAAAAAATTAAAACCACCACCAAGAGATGTTTATATCAAAAAGAAAATTATAATAAAATGAAGCTTTTGGATAAAAACCTGCCAAAAGACATACAAAAAAAAATACATAAATAGAGAATATATTTATTCAACTCCTGAACAGCATAGGCATAAATGGTAGCTCTGCGAGGCCAAATTTGGGATTAACGTAAATTATTTAAAATAAATTCTTCATATAGAGAGCCAAATTATGTCCTGGGTGATATAAATGTTTAGCACTCTTCGTGGCATAATCGGAGAAATAACAGACACCGGCATGTGTTCTGTGTTAATCCAGTAGCGTGTCATGTATTACCTTTGGACTACCGCAATTGGAAAATCAGTGAGGTGGAGGTGGTCTCGAGAACATACGTCTACACAAATGCAGACTAGAGTCTTTTCCGTGAAATTCTGAATAACAGAATAAAAATTAACGATAAAATCGAAACTATTGAACAATTAGAATATGAACTTCACAATTTGACAGAGAAAAAAAAAAAAAAACATGCAGTATGCAGGAGTAGGGAAACAGGTTAAAAGTAGAACAGTCGAAAATAGTGTACCATCAGACGTACTAAAACTGACCAGATTTAAAAATAGGTTGAGGAGAGCGTGACGTGATATGATAAGGTACAAAGCTATGCGCAACACTATCAGGCCAAGAATACCTGATTATAAAAACTAAGACTAGGGGAAGTTATACACTGAGAATAACTCCCTATGGCACATAACTCCTTACGGCACCTAATCGGGCGCTTAAAAAGTAACTATAATAAAATTCAACTTTGAATAAATAATCTTAACAATTTGGAGAAGTCTAAAGCGTCTAAAGCATAAGCAGATTAAACTAAACTGGTAATCCAAACAAAAACGAACAACAAAATAATATTATCAGTCTGTACACAGAAAGTATCCTACATCAAACAAATTATTCACATCATCTAATCCAATAACAAAGCACCATATGCGGATGGCATATTCAACTTATTGCTGAATGACCTGCCTATTAAGACATTAGTACAGCTAGTGTATGTTGTTATCATAACATTACTACATGATATTACTATAACATTTCCCAAAGTAGTGGAAGCGGGTCCTGGTGATCCTACCATTAAAACCGGATGTGGACCATGAAGGGGCGAACTCCTGTCGTCCGGTTGTACTGTTGAATATTATGTCTAAAGTGGTTAAAAGGATAATCCTAGATGAGCTAAATAATATATACGAAATAAAACATAAATATTCGCAGAAGCCGTTTGGAGTTTGGTACAACACTATTCTGCTCGTAACGAAAGCCTTTTAAGACGATATAAATAAGATCAGTCAACGCCGAACAGTATCTTGCTGATTAAACTAGGGTTTGGATTCATTACGGCATAACGAGCTGTCCTTTAAGCTACTGATGCATAACAATTTCCCCCCTTATATAGTATATATTTGCATGCCTATATGATCTCAAGTCAGAGTAGAGATGAACTATATTCTATTAGAAGAATACGAGTGACGAATCCTCAAGGAGCAATATTTTTTTAAAATTGTATATTTTATACACACCAGATATGTTAAAAATCCCAAACACCAGGTTGGTAATGTTTCCTAATGATATCTTGATATGTGCATACGCTAAGATAATACGAGATACTATATATATCAGCTGGGAAGTACGTAAGAGTGGCCTAACTAACATGTGAAAAATTGAGTTCATCAATGAAATCTCGACAAATTCTACAGATACAGATTACGGTCATCTAATATTTTTTTGCTGGGAGTAGCACACGTGCTGCAGGAAAATCCCTAAAGTGCTGCAGAAGCGACACGTGTGCAGAAAAAGCGATTCAGGTTGGTCTTGAATCGCTGTAAATTGTACTCGGTGGGGGGAAACACAGTCCTGGGCAAATTATTCCAAAGGGATGATGTTCTCCATATAAAAGATTGCTTGAAAAACGTTGTACGAGGAGTAACAAGATGAAGTAAATTTGGTGAATTCTCTAGATCGAGTCACGCGACATCGAGCACAGGGAGTGGCAATTAGTTATAAACAGACACAAAACATCCAAATTTGGTTCGCTTTATCCGAATGTTCGTTACAATTGATATAAAATTTTCATTGGTCTTATGGAAATTTTTTCGTGTATTATAAAATAGTTTAGTAGTGGTTTTTCGGGTATGCTGTGTTAGCTTAAAGTCCCTTGATGGACGGTTTCGCTGACGTTTCGATGGAATCTCATCCATCTTTTTCAAAGCGTTGATCACTGGTCGGTGTCTTGGCGTTGAATTCGCCAAGACACCAGTACTACATTTCACACCCGTGAGAGCATTCGTCAAAATATATATATATATATATATATATATATATATATATATATATATATATATATATATATATATATACATATATATATATTTATATATATATATATATATAATATATATATATATATATATATATATATATGTATATATATATATATATATATATATATATATATATATATATATATATATATGCTATATATATATATATATATATATATATATATATATATATATATATATATATATATATATATATATATATATAAATATATAAAGGGTGATTCATTTTGATTCATTTAGAGGTACTTTTTTTTAAATAAAAAAAATGAATAAAAACAATTTTATTTTATAATATTTATTATCATATAAAAGAACCATTCTTTACAATTATTTCTTAAAGATAATTTCTTTCAAATGTTGTCCGCGACTACGGTTAACAACGTCCATTCTGAAGTTCCAATTTTCAATGACGCGTGTGAGTATTTCGAGTGGTATTTGGCCAATGACTCGAGTAATATTGGCCTCCAATGCCTCAATTGTAGCTGGCTTATCCATGTAGACTTTGGACTTTACATAGCCCCAAAGGAAAAAGTCAAGAGGTGTGATGTCACATGATCTAGCCGGCCAATTCACTGGTTCAAAGCGTGAAATGATCTGTTCGCCGAATTGCTCTCGCAGTAAAGCCATGGTTTCACGGGCTGTATGGCAAGTGGCGCCATCTTGTTGGAACCAAATTTCGTCGAGACCACGGGCTGTTATCATGGCGCGATAACGGTCACCATTCACAGTAACATTCCGGCAACCTATGTTTTGAAGAAATATGGACCGATTATTCCACCGGCCCATAAACCACACCAAACAGTTTATTTTTTCTGGATTTAATGGCAGCTCTTGAACCTCTTCAGGTTATTCATCACCCCAAATACGGGCATTTTGTTTATTCACGAACCCATTAAGCCAAAAATGGGCCTCATCGGTGAACAAAATTTTTCTCGAAAAACAGTGGATCTTCTGCAAGCTTGTCAAGAACCCAACGACTAAAACGGAAACGATTCGGAAGGTCAGTCGGCTTCAGTTGTTGCACTAGTTGAATTTTGTATGCTTTTAAAGAAAGATCCTTACGTAAAAATACGCCGAGTTGTTGAATATGACAGGCCAAGCTGTTGAGAACGGCGACGAATCGACACTTCACGGTCTTCGCGTACACTCTCCGCTACCGCCCCTATATTTTCTTCACTACGTGCTGGATGTGGTCTATTCGGTCGAGCATTATCCAATAATGAAAATTGGGTCTCAAACTTATTGATGGTAGAGCGAATTGTGCGTTCGGTAGGCCGATTATGTGGACCATAAGTTGCTCTAAGCGCCCGATACACATTCCTCGTAGAACGCCCATTTTCGTAATAAAGTTGAACAATTTGTAGACGCTGTGCCGGGCTAAGTCTTTCCATTATGAATTGTCAAACACTACTGAACAGGAATGCCACTTCAGTTGACACGACGCATGCGCAATCTGCAATTAAATCCCCATCACAAAAAGTGCCTCTAAATGAATCACCCTTTATATATATAAATTAGGAGTTTTTAAAAAAATAATAGCAATGACTAAAACAAATTTGGTTGTTATATTTCTATTAAAATGAAAAAACGTTTATATTTCAAAGCTTTAAAAAACTGATTTTAAAAAAATACGGAAAAAAAAATTAGTGGCGTAGCAACTTTCTGGGTCTTCCGGCATAGGAAAAGCTTCATTTTTCTTAAATAAAAATTTTAAAATATTTGTCTATCTTATATTTTTGCAATATCCTGTCAGCTTCATTAAATAATATTTTATATCTTTAAGAACGAGGCTGCTGAGAATTTCAATTTCCTTACGGAAGCGATGGAAAAGGCTAGAAAATGTTTTAAGTGTCAAATAGTCGATAAAAATACGGAATATGCCATCAAAAAATAATTTGCTTAACCGTTTTGTATTTATAATATTATTTAAATTAAATTTGAAAAGATTTTAAAATGAAAACTGAACATAGCTAATTTTACTTTCTGAAAAAAACCGGTCAAGTGCAAGTTGAACTTGCACAATTAGTGTTCCATACGTTGATTGTTTTTAAAATAAAAAATTTTGTTAGGGTGGTATAAAATGATCAGTGACTTCACAAAACACACCCCAAATGAGTTTTCAACAAAGTTTGTTTCCAATCTTTACTGAAAACTGGTGACGTTTAAAATTTTGTTGTTCATTTTCGTTCAATCTATACCCCGTGGAGAATATCCCAGGATTTTTTCAAAATTTTTTGATCAGTACTTTTCGAGATAAGGTAGGGGACAGCGATTTTTTCACGATTTTTAAAAGTAATACGAAGAAAAGTGTGCGCAAGTATTACATTATATATATATATATATATATATATATATATATATATATATATATATATATATATATATATATATATATATATATCACAGGGGAACAGCTGTTTTGGTGTAGAGGTTTTTTGAGCTGATTCTATATCAATTTGATGTCCTGAATTCAAATAACGTATTCATTTGTACCTAGGAGCTCAAATTTTTAAGATATACAATTTTAGAGAAATATAAGTTACATTATTGTAACTCAAATCCGTAAGTGTAGTAAACAAAAGTAGAAACGAAATTTTTATTTTAGTTATACAAAATACAATATTATGTCGTACTTACAAACAAAAAAAAAACATTGAAGAAATGAAATAGTCACTCAACACTTGGAAAGCTTCTTTTCCGCGACATTCTTGAATGTTTTTTTTTAAACAGTCCCTTTTTAAACTCCAGCACTAATCTGCCATCATGTGCATGTCCCATCTTCCTTGGTAGCGGTCCTCCATAACTTTAATATCTTGGTGAAATCTTTCACCTTGTTCCTCACTCATGTCTCCTAAATTTTCTGGAAAACGGTCTAAGTGGCTGTGTAAATAGTGTATTTTAATACTCATATTGCACCCTAAGGATTTGAAACTATTAAGCATCTTGTTAACCATTTCAACATAGTTTTGAGCTTTATGTTTGCCTAGAAAATTTTCTACAACTGCAACAAATGATGTCCAAGCTTCTCGTTCAACTTGATTCATTGAATTTATGAAGGCAGGATCCTTAATTAATTGTCTTATTTGTGGGCCGTCAAATATCCCTGCTTTGAGTTTTTCTGTGCTCAACTGATGCATTTTTACCCCTATATATGCAAAACAAGGCCCATTCTTATCAAAAGCGTTTACAAATTTCTTCATTAAGCCCAACTTTATATGTAACGGAGGAAGTATGATTTTTTCTCTTTCAACCAAAGCGTCGTTAATGACATTCTTTTCCCCAACGTCCATGTTTTCTCTCTGAGGCCAATCTTTTCTAACCCAGTGGTGTGTTTTGTCCCTACTATCCCAGAGGCACAAGAAACACGGATATTTCGTGTAACCACTTTGCTGCCCAAGAAGAAAGTTTACCATTTTTAAGTCTACACAAATCATCCATTGATGTTCGTAATACTTTATCTTCTGCAAGACCAAAGCTATGGTATTATATTCTTCTTTCAGTTTCGTTGAGTGAGCTAGTGGTATTGAACCATATTTATTCCCATTATGTAGAAGGACACATTTTAAACTTCGCTTTGAACTGTCAATAAATAGGCGCCAATCATCTGGAATATATTCAGAAAGTCCCATTTCTTTCATGAGTCCCCTAATTTCGTGACAAAATACAAGATTGTCTTCTTGAGAAAAGAATGGTAGTAGATCTTTTTCTCTTGTACGGTAAAAGGTAATTTTGGTTCCTTGTTCCAGTAAATTTTTGTCGTTCAACCTAGAAGCCAGTACTTCAGAAGCTTTTTTCGATAAATTGAGATCCCTGGTGAGATCATTTAATTCATTTTGATTGAAGCGTTGAGGAACTGATGACGTCCCCTCATAGTCACTGTTAGTTTCATTAGCATCAGAACTTTTATTAGCATCAGAAGAGCGATCAGAGGGAAAATATTCGTCATCAGAGATATGTGGTAGCTGATGAAATGTTGGAATCGGTATTTCATCTGAGTGCCGGATAGGGCGTATTGCCGAGTCTAAATTGGGATAAGTCCACTTACTGCGGTTATTTCGATTGATTCCATTAGTATTTACTTTTACAAATATTTACAATCATTGAAGTGGTTTTTTGGTTCTCTCCAAACCATTGGTACGCCGAGTTTTTTAGACATTTTCTTTTCCCGGTAGTCCACTGCCGTAAATGCTCTGTACAAGTTTTACATACGAGATGCGGGGCCCACGTTTTGTCCTGATCACCAAGCTTAACTCCAAAGTATCCAAGATACGCTCGCTTTACAAAGTCAGTAATAGTATGTATGTTTTGTTGAAACATGTATTCTCCGCATATATAGCAAAACACATCAGGTTGATTTACACAACTTCTTCTTGAACTGGAACCTGAACTCATTTTAATTCTGTTCAATAACACAAAAACACTCTTTTCTTAACATAAAATAACACGCCGAATTCGATCTACTCTCATTAGTAAGAACTGACGAGACTTACCCGAGTTAGGTGATTAAAAGGGTCAGTTCAGGTACCTGATAGGCAAATGGTTCCACTATTTATAGATTTACCTGGAATTTACTCAATTACAGACTGACAATAAAACCATTGTACCTACATTAATGAATATATAATAATTTTAGAGCTCTCATAAATGAATATACAGAATAAAAACCACATTGGTAGATAAGTTGATGTATCTAAAAAAGTAGAGCTGATAGAGAAAAAACGGATTGCATGTATAGATTTAGCGTCCCAAATATAGTTAAAATCAGCTCTAAAATCCCAGGCACCAAAACAAAAATATTTTTTTGTTGCCCTGTGTATATATATATATATATATATATATATATATATATATATATATATATATATATATATATATATATATTACTCGTGTTTTTACAAGCTTTCATTTGACACCACACTCGATGACCTAGTAAAAAAATTTTTTTTTTCACTTCTGATTTCACCCCTCAAAACGAATCCCTTAGTCAAAATTTATGTTACGGTGATATAAAATGATCAATAACTTCACAAAAAACACACCCCAAATAAGTTTTCAACAAAGTTTATTTCCAATCTTTACTGAAAATTGATGACCTTGAAATTTCTGTTTTTTTATATACCAGATAAATTATTACAGGTAATGCACTCGTGATAATTTTCGTTCAATCTACACCCCGTGGAGAATATTCCAGATTTTTTTCAAAATTTTTTGATAAGTACTTTCCGAGATAAGGCGGGTGGACAGCGATTTTTCGCGATTTTTTAAAAATAATACAAAGAAAAGTGCGCGCAAGTATTATATTATATGTATATTTTTTACTCGTGTTTTCACAAGCTTTCATTTGACACCACACTCGATTACCTAGTAAAAAATTTTTTTTTTCACTTCCGATTTCACCCCCAAAACTAACCCCTTAAGTCAAAATTTAACTTTCAAAACTACATGGCTCTGATGAGGCCATCAATTCCTATATTACTACCAAATTTCAACTTTCTATGACAAATAGTTTCGGAGAAAATCGGGTATGACAGACGGACAGACAGACGGACAGACAGACGGACAGACAGACGGACAGACAGACGGACAGACACCGAAGTGATCTTATAAGTGTTCCATACGGAACACTAAAAAAAAAAAAACTTCTTCTCATCACCCATTTAGTAACATTAAATAGGAAAAAGTGTACTTTATCTTAAAATATGATAACTGCATAAAGCATTGAATCAACGTTCCGTGTACCAACTATACAATTGCCGAAATTGCCATTCTGAACCACTTTAATGTTCACAACATCAACTGGCTTAAGTATTCAAATCCTACTGACGGACAAAGTCGTGAAACTCAATCATTCTCAATTAGTTGTGGCTTAACTCAGCTTATTGACGAACCAACACGGATCCCTGATCAAGACAGAAGTTCTTCTTGATCTGTTTTTACCCACCAATATAGAGATTTACACTATCATCGTAAACCCGCCATTAGATTTTTCCGACCATAACTGCTTTCGACATCGAGTATCCTATCAATTAGTAGCAGAGAGGCATCCAAACTGCGCATAATTTGGCACTACAAATCTGCTAAATGGGAAGAACTCATGAAATATTCTCGGACTTGCCCTTGATTAAATGTTTGTTTTAGATCTAACGGCAATCGAAGCAATCAAACAACTATACAATGATGCTTGATCACAGATAAAAATCAACAGGACATTATCAGAAACATTCACTGTGACGAAAGGTTTGAAACAGGGTTGCTATCTCTCCAACGCTTTTCAAGATCTATCTAAGCGAAGCTATGAAACAGTGGAGACGAAAATGTGAAGAAATGGGCATCCAATTGACAGAAGATATAACTCTATATACTTTACGTTTTGCTGACGATCACGTGATAATCGCACAAGACAAAAACGATTTAGAGTACATGACTAGGAAGTTAATAGAGCAATACGAAAAGTGGGGTCTGACAGTAAATGTGGCCAAGACAGAATACCTATATGTGTTGAGGGTGAGAAAACAGATCTTATTTTAAACAACAGAATAAAAATAAATGCATGCGAGGAGTATACATACTTGGGAACAAAAATAGATCAAAGCGGAAGGACAGAAAGAGAAATAGAACATCCTTATAACAAAGGGAAGACAAATAATAGCAGCAATGAATTCAGTAATGTGGTCAAAGAACATATCGACTCAAAGGAAAAGAAATACTTACAACAGCATTTTTGAGAGAATTATTCTATATGGTAGTGAAACATGGCAAATTAGTAAACACCTAGAGGAAAAAATTAATGCACTAGAAATGGACTTCTGGAGACGAACAGCAGGTGTATCCAGACGAGACAAAATAACTAACTCCTGTATTCGAGAAATAATGAGGGCTGAGAGAACTCTAATCGTGGAAATACAGCAAAAATCACTAAGCTGGTACAGCCATGTACAAAGAATGGACGACTGAAGTATATCAAAACAATGTCATGGATGCCTTCAGAACGCAAAAGACGGGGTAGACCAAAAATTGCATTGTCGTCAAGCATTCAAAGAGCCATGTCGGAAAGAAATCTAAAACCAGGAGATTGGAACGACCGACAAGAGTAGCAACTAGGAACCGGAAGATGTAGGACGCTATAAATCCTGATATATAAACAAAATTCTTGTTTACCTCAACAATTCTAGGCCATTTTGGTCAGTCGCTAAGGTTGTTAGTCAAAGTTCCACCAAATCCACTATACCATCACTCACACGGCCAGATAATTCTATTACAACAACACCTGTTGAGAAAGGAAACTTGTTGACTGAACTCTTTACATCACAATCTACTGTCGATTTTCAAGGCAAAACACTACCATTCCATAGTGCAGTCAAGGATGGCCGATTTTGTCTTCAGACAGTGTGTTATAAAACTTATTTTATTGTAGGTAGATACCAAAACAGCTTCTGGCGCTGACGGAATACCTGCCATAGTACTCAAAAATTGCTCGAGAGAATACCAGTAGACTTTTCAACTGATCCTACAGAAAGAGAATATTTCTTTTCTGCTGAAAAAGTCCCACAGTTTCAGCAGATACCCAAAAAAAGGTAAGAAAAGGCTATCAATCAGCATCAGTATGGCTTTCTAAACTTTTAACTTACACATGTTTAGAACAACGCAATTGAACACTTTGAGAATCTTCAGCGGTTGTTGATATATTTAAAGCATTCAACCGTGTCAAAGTTACGCTCTTCTGGTATGTTTGAGACGTTTTGTTTGTTATAATAAGTGTTTCAGTTAATAATGTCGATTTTGCTAAGAGATGGCGTTACTAATACACTTGTTGGTATAGACTAGTGACATCTATGGCGTCTTGGAAGGTAAACCTACGCCATTAAAAGCCAGTTCGTTATTAATCATAATTGTGCGAAAAATATAGTTCTTCAAGGCTTTGAATATGTCGTGTTTCGTACCAGAAAAAGACGTTTTGCGGGGAAGTTTAATAACCTTCTTTCATTTGAAGAAAACGGCTGCTAAAAGTTATCGATTGTTTATTGAAGCTTATGGTGAACATCCTCCAACCCAAAAAACTTGGGTAGACCCAGGCCAGCTTTCAGCGTCACAACTAGTGCGCAATATACAGGGAAAGAAAGCTTTGCTGTGTATTTAGTGGGATAGTAGAGGCCCTGTGTATTACGAACTGCTGAAACTTAGTGAAACGATTTCTGGCGATCGATACCAATAACAATTAATAAAGTTAAACTTAGCATTGAAGAAAAAACGACCAGAATACGCCCAAAGACACGATAAAGTCATTTTTCAACATGATAATGTGCAAAATGTGTTAAAACCATTTGGAAAGCATCAAATTGGATGTTCCACCCCACCTGTTGTATTCACCGGACTTAGCCCCTTCAGACTACCACTTATTTCGATCGATGCAGCACGGACTCTCAGAACACCACTTACATTCTTAGTTTTTCTGGTGCGCAATCAATTCTTTGACAGAAAGATGGAAAAAAGTCATAGCTAACGATGACCAATACTTTGCTTATTAAGGTAATTCAGTTTGTGATGGAAATCTACATTATTATCCGAAACATTTATTATATTATATTAGTACTACTCAGTATATATCACCACTACACCAAACACTTTATTTTTGCACTCGACGCGCGTTTCGCTAACCATGTTAGCTTCATCAGGAGCGATGATTGACTAAAGCTAAACTACAAATCTACCCTATTTATACTTAGCCTAACCCTTGAATTACTCAAGCGGAACTAATGACATAGGCAAGGCCCTCAGTTCCGGTCAAGTACCCAGTAGAGGGGACTATAAGGAATAGGCCCTCTGTCTTTATTTAAACTACTTTTACATTTTATGATTTCCATACTTTCGTATGTGTTCAACAACCTCCTATCAGATACACTTTTTATTAATCTTAGATTATCTAATGTTACAGTATGATCAGCTTCAAGGGCATGTTCGGCAATGCTAGACTTTTCTGTTCTATTGTATCTTAAGTGTGCTAAATGTTCTTTAAATCGTGTTTTAATTGACCTTTTAGTTTGCCCAACATACTTTTTGTCACAATCATTACAACTAATTTCATAAATTCCACTTTTCTCACAATTAGGAATCTTATCTTTGGGATTTCCTGAGATATTCCTCAGATTGTCTGATGACTTATAGACTAAGGTGAGGCCTACCTTATTAAATACCTTATTGAGTCCCTTGCTATATTTCGGATTATATGGTATGGAGACATGTTTGGTGCAAATGTGCTTTAAATCCTGTTTTAATTGACCTTTTAGTTTGGCCAATATAATTTTTGGCGCAATCATTACAACTAATTTCATAAATTCCACTTTTCTCACAATTAGGAATCTTATATTTGGGATTTCCTAAAATATTCCTCAGATTGTCTGATGACTTATAGACTAAGGTGAGGCCTACCTTTTAAATACCTTATTGAGTCCCCTGCTATATTTCGGATTATATGGTATGGAGACATACTTGGTCTTATTTTCTTCGCGTGTAAAAAAAGGTGGAATTCTGAATATTAAACCTAAATTTATGTCTATTTATTAGCTTATTTACTAAGTCATCGTCGTAACCATTAACTCTAGTTATATTTCTAATACGATTCCTTTCTTTATTGAAGTTTACTCTGTTCAGAGGGAAAGTGACCAAACAATGAACTAAAAAAATGTAATGAGGCTATTTATGTTATTTGCAATGAAGTGAATCATTAGGAATATATCTATCTGTTACTGTATCCTTCCTATAGATATCAAATTCTAATCTATTATTATTTATAATAATTAAAATATCTAGAAAAGGCAATTGTCCTAATATAATATACTTAGTTGGGAATGTGGAATCTTTGGCACAATGATACTACTCACTACACAACTTCGTAAGTGAATTTAATGGAATCATACCGGCTATTTAATTTGTAAACAAAATCATTAATATTTGCTCTCTTTGTATCAAAAATCGCGAAAATATCATCCACATACCTATACCATACCCTTGGGAAATATTCGAATTCTTGACTGGCTTCGATTTCAAACTTACTCATGAATAAATTGGCTATGAAGGGTGACAAGCAATTACCCATAGCTGTTCCTTCTTTCTGAACATAAAATTGATTGTTATATTGGAAATAATTTTGTTCCATACAAAGTTTAGATAATGTTAAGTATTCACGAATAATTTCGTCTTCATCGCTCCTGATGAAGCTAACATGGTTACCGAAACGTGCGTCGAGTGCAAAAATAAAGTGTTTGGTGTAGTGATATATACTGAGTAGTATCATTGTGCCAAAGATTCCACATTCCCAACTAAGTTGAGATGGCTTCACGGTCAACGGAATTAAACCTTTATCGTAAGTACAGTAGTAAGATTAGATTAGTAGGTGAAGATATTTGGTTTTTAAAGTTATGCAAGAAATTTAAAGTTTTTTCCTAATTTTATTAACGTTAATTTGCCAAAATCAAACATTTCAGAAAAAGTTTCATTCTTTGCTAAACAAAAATGGCTTGACTTAGAAATCAAGAATTTGTACACAAAACGTAGTATGTTAAAAGTAGAATCATACAGCATATTCAAAAAACTTACTTCAGGATTAAACAATATTGAATATGAAGTATGGAGCGAGTTCCAGAGGAAAATGTTTTTAGTTATTGATATTCAATATAAAAAGAAATTCTCTATTCTAAGTAAAAAATTAAAGAAGCTCTTACCGAAAAAGAATAGTCCTCAGGAACTCGTAAATATTGTAGAAAATCATTCATCTCAATCCTTTACACGAAATGAAATTCGCATCTTAAACAAAGGTCTTAACTTTGCAGTACTCCCTCCTAGAGATAATTTATCAGAAATAGTTGCTCACATTGAAAGTTCCATTAGTACACTTCCAGAAAATAGTAAATACTTTGTTAGGGAAGCATGTCGCAATCAAATATCGAAAAACATAGTTAACAACACAAATTCTAATTCACGAAAACACATAAAAGTAGTTAAAGGATTGAAAATGAAAGATGTCTTCTACTTAAAAGCGGATAAAGGAAATAAGGTTGTTATATTGGATAAGAAAGATTACTTTGAACGCGTAGATAATCTTATCGAATCTGGCCCTTATGAAAAGGTAATAAGAAATCCATTACCGAGAATGATATCAGAGGTTAAAAATTCTTTAAAAAATGTAAGAACTTTGTCTCCGATTCGCTAAAATTTAAATTAAATGTGAGTAATCCGACCATACCAAAATTGTATTGCTTACCCAAAATTCACAAACCTGGAAAAGCAATGCGACCCATTGTTTCATCGGTCGGATCACCCACATATTTAATATCCAAATGGTTATCAAAAGAACTTGAGAAGTTACCATTAAATACTTTCGCAGTGAAGAATTCGTTAGAATTCATTAATAAAACAAAAAATCTAGTTCTTAATGAAGGTGAAGTCTTAATTTATTTTGATGTTAGTTCTTTGTTCCCAAGTGTGCCAATTCCACAAACTTTACAATATCTCGAAGAATTACTTAGAATGAATGACTTTGAAGACGAAATTATTCGTGAATACTTAACATTATCTAAACTTTGTATGGAACAAAATTATATATTTTAGCGATTTTTGATACAAAGAGAGCAAATATTAATGATTTTGTTTCTAAATTAAATAGCCGGTATGATTCCATTAAATTCACTTACGAAGTTGAGAACAAAGGACAATTGCCTTTTCTAGATATTTTAATTATTAAAAATAATAATAGATTAGAATTTGATATCTATAGGAAGGATACAGTAACAGATAGATATATTCCTAATGATTCATTTCATTGCAAACAACATAAATTAGCCTCATTACATTTTTTAGTTCATCGTTTGGTCACTTTCCCTCTGAACAGAGTAAACTTCAATAAAGAAAGGAATCGTATTAGAAATATAACTAGAGTTAATGGTTACGACGATGACTTAGTAAATAAGCTAATAAATAGACATAAATTTAGGTTTAATATTCAGAATTCCACCTTTTTTACACGTGAAGAAAATAACACCAAATATGTCTCATACCATATAATTCGAAATATAGCAAGGGACTCAATAAGGTATTTAATAAGGTAGGCCTCACCTTAGTCTATAAGTCATCAGACAATCTGAGGAATATCTCAGGAAATCCCAAAGATAAGATTCCTAATTGTGAGAAAAGTGGAATTTATGAAATTAGTTGTAATGATTGTGACAAAAAGTATGTTGGGCAAACTAAAAGGTCAATTAAAACACGATTTAAAGAACATTTAGCACATTTAAGATACAATAGAACAGAAAAGTCTAGCATTGCCGAACATGCCCTTGAAGCTGATCATACTGTAACATTAGATAATCTAAGATTAATAAAAAGTGTATCTGATAGGAGGTTGTTGAACACATACGAAAGTATGGAAATCATAAAATGTAAAAGTAGTTTAAATAAAGACAGAGGGCCTATTCCTTATAGTCCCATCTACTGGGTATTTGACCGGAACTGAGGGCCTTACCTATGTCATTAGTTCCGCTTGAGTAATTCAAGGGTTAGGCTAAGTATAAATAGGGTAGATTTGTAGTTTAGCTTTAGTCAATCATCGCTCCTGATGAAGCTAACATGGTTAGCGAAACGCGCGTCGAGTGCAAAAATAAAGTGTTTGGTGTAGCGGTGATATAAACTGAGTAGTATCATTGTGCCAAAGATTCCACATTCCCAACTAAGTATATTATATTAGGTTTTCAAAACTTACAATTCTATTTATATAAACAAAAAAATTACATGATCTACGATTAAATGGGGATTGTTTTAGAAAATTATTAGCGTAATAAAACTGAAATAAAAATCAAAAAAATATTATTTTGTTTTATCTATTTCGTAAACTTATTTTTATTAATATAGAAAAACGCATTCTGTAAGTACTCTCATGGGATCTTCAAGATAAAATTAGTTATTTTTATTACGACGCATCATACTGTCTGTGCTATCAGCAAGACAAAACAATTTAACGCGGAACTGGCCTTTTTATTGTTTTTTTTTTAAACCACTCAATCTCGAATAAACAACCATAAATCACGCTGATTAATTCTCATTCTTTGATAGAATATCAAATGTAATATATGGTTTGCTTTTAACCGAATATCAAATGTGATATATGATGAAAGCAGAACTGAAAAAGGTTTTTAAACATGCATTAAAAAATCGAAGTTCACAAGTAAAAATGACTTGATTATGGTATCTATAACAGGAAACATTTACACGCTCATATTTTTAAGACCAACAAAATCAACAAACGTATTTTACAAATAAATCCGAAGACATTTCCATTATTTATTTCACATTGATTAAGCCCTTAATTCTATAAAACTTTTCTCATTTAACCGTTTTTGTATCTGCAATAATTTTCAACGTCGTAATACGGACACCGGCAAATTGGACAAATTCTATATACATTTTTAGGTATTATTTATTTTGTAATTTTTTATCCATATATTTTTATATAATTTTTTTGTACACTTATTTTATGTGTAGCGATACTTCAAATTATATTTATATGTACAGGCACACTTTTAGAAACGTTATTACGCCATTGTATTAGAAAATTGTCTTCTCGATGCTTCTCAAATATTTCCGTTACAAAATTTACGAAAACTATGAGTACGAATAAAACACATGGCTTCCTATCTAAATATCTATTTCATCACTCAAAAATAATAGTGGCAAAAGGACTAGAAACACACGAATTTATTATCTAATAGTTGACAAATACAAGAGAATCGTTTTCGAATAATTAATATATATATATATATATATATATATATATATATATATATATATATATATATATATATATATATATATATATACGAGGCTGGTTTGAAAAGTCCGTGCAAAAATAAAAACTACTTATGTGTTTGGGGTAAACCTTTTTTATTTTTCGACATAGTCTCCTTTTAGGCTTATACACTTCGTCCAACGATGTTCTAGTTTGTTGATCCCTTCCGAATAATAGGACTTGTTCAAGTCTGCAAAATATCCATTAGTGTCTGCAATCACCTCCTCGTTTGAATAAAATCTTTGTCCCGCCAGCCATTTCTTCAAATTGGGGAACAAATAGTAGTCCGAGGGAGCCAAGTCTGGAGAATAGGAGGGATGTGAAACCAGTTGGAATCCTATTTCCATTAATTTTGCGACCACAACTGCTGAGGTGTGTGTTGGTGCGTTGTCGTGATGGAAAAGGACTTTCTTGTGGGCCAATCGCGGGCGTTTTTCTTGCAGCTCGGTTTTCAAACGGTCCAATAACGATGAATAATATTCACCTGTAATAGTTTTACCCTTTTCTAGATAGTCGATGAGGATTATCCCTTGCGAATCCCATAAGACAGTAGTCATAACCTTTCCGGCCGAAGGAACGGTCTTCGCCTTTTTTGGTGCAGATTCCCCCTTGGTAACCCATTGTTTAGATTGTTGTTTGGTCTCAGGAGTATAGTAGTGTATCCATGTTTCATCCACAGTGACGAAACGACGCTTAAAGTCCTCCGGATTCTTCTGGAACAGCTGCAAACCATCCTTGCAACACTTCACACGATTCCGTTTTTGGTCAAGCGTGAGCAATCGCGGCACCCATCTTGCGGATAGCTTTCTCATGTCCAAATGTTTATGCAAAATATTATGTACCCATTCAGTCGAGATGCCCACAGCACTAGCAATCTCACGCACCTTAACTCTTCTGTCATCCATCACCATATCATGGGTTCGATCAATGATTTCTGGAGTCGTAACCTCCACAGGCCGTCCAGAACGTTCAGCGTCACTTGTGCCCATATGGCCAGTCCGGAAATTTTGAAACCACTTATAAACTGGTCTAATCGAAGGTGCAGAGTCACCATAATGTTTATCAAGCTTCTCTTTAGTCTCCTGAGGCGTTTTGCCTTTCATAAAGTAATGTTTAATCACCACACGAAATTCTTTTTCGTCCATTTCTTGAAAATCACTCGACTTCCTTGATTCACATGAATGCCAAACACAAAGAAATAGACCAATATGGCTGAAACTTGGTGTGCGTTCATTCAAGAGATGCTACTAACTAAACATGACCCCGATACGCGCCGGTGGTGCCAACTCTCGGACTGTGCACGGATTTTTCAAACCAGCCTCGTTTATATATATATATATATATATATATATATATATATATATATATATATATATATATATATATATATATAACAAAGACAAGAGGAGTCGCGACTAACTAGTTAAGAAAAATATATTCTCAATTTAGTGGGGCTGCAGGTGAAGGCAGTGAAGGGTAGGATTACATCACACAAAAGTGACTGCAGACGTAATGTACAATCTTGTGCTTTAGTACAACATGTCATTAACAATGACCATCGGATGAGCTGGGATGAGACTGAGGTCCTGGATCGCTCTGATTCTTACTACAAACGAATTTTCTTAGAAATGGTCCATATTAACCGGGAACCCTACACCATGAATAAAAAGAGTGACACTCAGGGACTGAGTTCCATATACAGTTACATCCTCAAATTAGAATTAGAAATATACCAATCACTAATAGATCGTCCTGCACCAGACGAATAACACATAGACAAAATGTTTTTTCCATCCAATCATTCTATTACATTATATTATCTATTATACATATATTTTTATTTTTCCGAAAACCGCCAAAAATTAATAATTTTTTGTTAACTGGTTTTACGGGATTAGCAGAGAGTACCAAGGCCAGCCATTTTAGCCGTTTTATATTTTTCTGTTTAATTATAGTGTTATGTAGTTAACAATAGTATATTGGGTAATATCCCTCTGTGCAAATGATTGCTTGTTTTGTTATAGAAAAACCACTTTGGTAAGTCAATCATTTTTCTTTTTTCTCATGCCATCTTTCTTTTTTTGGTTTTATTTCAACCATATGAATGTACTTAAAAAAGCAATTTTTCACTTAACAATATAAAGAAAAAAGAAAATTTTGTCTTTTCAGATGTCCCGAAGAAGAAATAAATATAATTTCGAAAGCTCGACTAACAAAAAAGGTTGTTTCACTACCCAAGGCCATAAATATTTAAATATAGACTGCAGCCCCATTAAATTGAGAATATATATATATATATATATATATATATATATATATATATATATATATATATATATATATATATATATATATATATATATATATATATAATTGAATTTGTACGGATTCGAGTATTTCTCTTTTTTTATATTTATTTCGGTGTTGATAATTTTGATGTTTTTGAAATCAAAGGTATGACTTTTATTTATTTCATGATTCGTAAGGGCTGTACTGTTTTTTTTTGTCGTATTTATGGCCTTTGATTCTATTTTCTAGATATTGGCTTGTTTGCCCGACGTATATTCCTTCGCAGTTATTACATTTGATTTCGTAGACTATGTTACTTTTTTTATTATTTGGGGTTTTGGTTTTAAGCCTGGAAAAATTGGATGAGAGCAGATTATATGATTTGTGACATAACCGAATTTTGTAGTTTTCAAAAAGTTTTTTTGAGTGGTTGGGATAGTCCATTTATAAACGGCAAAGCAATATATGTTTTATGGTTGTTGTTGGTTGGTTTTTTACTTATTATGGTATTGTAAAAGTTATGTATTCGTTGTTTGAAGATTTTGTTTATAAGGTACATCGAATATTTATTAAGTGTTAATGCTTCTTTAGCTTTGGTTATTGCACTCTCTCTGTATTCTGTGTCAGAAAGCTTGATTGCTCTATCTGCTAGACCTATGATTACAGATTTTTTTGTGAATTCGGGTGGTGTGATTTATAATATATTCATTACATATATATATATATATATATATATATATATATATATATATATATATATATATATATATATATTATATATATATATATATATATATATATATATATATATATATATATATATATATATATGTATATATATATATATATATATATATATATATATATATATATATATATATATATATATGATTATCGGGAATCGGTCTGGACTGTAAATAAAACTCTTTTCTTCTTTAAAACTCAATATTTCGTTATCGTTTGATAACTTCTTCAGGAGTAACTACAAAATTAATACACCTATATTAACACACTATTCTCTTTCGTCAAGGCATTAAAATATTGAAATATAAAACAAACAATTATGAAACAAACGAACAATCAATTAAAACACGTACGAAAATGCGAGTTTGTCCTGGAAACCAACATTCAACATCTCGATTTACTACAACAAACTGAGAGTAAATAGCCTCGGTACATATGCACTGCCGTGAATTCCAAACGAAACGGAAAAACAGCAACAGAAAAACGTCTTTAATTTACTTTATACTAAGAGGTGGCAAATATTTATATGTTATTATTGCTGTAATTGTAAATGATTAAAACCTATTAATTATGTTGCTATATATAATACTAAGTATGCTGTTATATTTCGCAATATACATACGAGGTTCTGACCTGTTTTCAAAAATAAAGGATAGAACACCTATTTTATATAATAACTCTGTAGTTTATAGATTATCTTGTTTACAATGTGAAGCCTGTTATATTGGGCAGACAGGTCAGTGGTTGAAACAGAGACTCACACAGCACAGGAGTGACTCCCGATTGGGAAAGAATACGTGTGCTGTGGTGCAACATAATTGAAAACGGGTCATAATTTTGACTATAACAACGTTAAAATCTTAGCTCATGACAGCAACTATAAAGGGAGACTTTTTAAAGAAATGTACCATATCAACAGGGACCCAAAGTCAATTAACTATAAATCAGACACTAATCAACTTAGTATTATATATAGCAACATAATTAATAGGTTTTAATCATTTACAATTACAGCAATAATAACATATAAATATTTGCCACCTCTTAGTATAAAGTAAATTAAAGACGTTTTTCTGTTGCTGTTTTTCCGTTTCGTTTAGAATTCACGGCAGTGCATATGTACCGAGGCTATTTACTCTCAGTTTGTTGTAGTAAATCGAGATGTTGAATGTTGGTTTCCAGGACAAACTCGCATTTTCGTACGTGTTTTAATTGATTGTTCGTTTGTTTCATAATTGTTTGTTTTATATTTCAATATTTTAATGCCTTGACGAAAGAAAATAGTGTGTTAATATAGGTGTATTAATTTCGTAGTTACTCCTGAAGAAGTTATCAAACGATAACGAAATATTGAGTTTTAAAGAAGAAAAGAGTTTTATTTACAGTCCAGACCGATTCCCGATAATCATATATATATATATATATATATATATATATATATATATATATATATATATATATATATATATATCAGATTGATGCACGGTCGATAACATATCACCAAATCTTATTATATATATATATATATATATATATATATATATATATATATATATATATATATATATATATATATATATATATATATATATATATATATATATATATATATATATTAATACATATTATGAAACAAAGTCCCCGCCACGTGTTTTCTAAATTCGCGCCCCCCACAAAAAGATTATAAAAGCAGGGGTTCCTAAGATATTGCTGAGTAATTTAAGTCCACTAGAATTATGCAACCGCACTAGATTACGAATAAAATCTTTTAAAAATTATTTAATTGAATGCAAAATTCTGACAGACTATGGAGCTAACCAGCCGACTTACCGTTTCAATTTAAACTGCTCCAGTTTCCTATGAAACTGTGTTTCCCGATAACGATTAAACAAGCTCAGGATAAATATTAAACGTAGCTGGTTTAGACCTTAATAGAATTGGCAAAAAATAATTTTTTTCTGTCTAGAATTATTACTAATTATTAAGTAGTTTCGTTTTGCCACGTTCTACTTGTCAACTGAAACCCAGTAACAAGATTCTATTCTTTCAAAGTAATAGAAGTAAGAATGACTAGTTATTAAGTTATAGAAATTATTGGTTATTTACGTTAAATATTTAACAATAACCGATTTTAATCAATTTGAAAAGAAATAATTTTTTATACTTGATGTTTTTTCTAGAGCCGGAGCAAATATCTTGTTCTATCAGTTTTCCCAAAATTAGTTTTTCCACATTTCCGATAAACTAATAATAAACGACATTCCATTAAATAGACTTATTTGCTTTTGCTAATAATATAAGTGCAAACATTTGTTTACTTGTTTGTTAACAAATATACGTCACCAGTTTAATGAATGTGGTGTGTTAATACAAGATCCAGGTTGTTATTTAATAATTCTTAGCTGAGAATTCCTAAATGAATAGAACAATAAAAATGTTTAACTGAAGTCAAAATACACAAGTTGATTCAGGTTAGAAGAAGAAAAATTTTTTATAGCAATGATATTTTATCCAGTAAATCTTATCATCAGGTTACAATCATTTAGAACAAGCCTCCTAAGGTTTATTCTATGAAATTGAGCTTCTAAAAGATGAAAACTTACCTTTTACTTCCCTTGCTAAAAGAAAATATTATATTATTAAAAAACTTACAATCCAAAATTTTATTTTTTTTATGATTCAGGGTCCCTAGATCACGAAAAATATGTCACTCATTTTAGTAGGTCTGTCGGTTGGCACGAAAATTTTTTGACTGAAATAAGATAGCAAACAAATAACCTAAGGAAAGGATGGAGCTTCTAGTTTTCAAGCGATATCGCTTAAGGAGTAGGGGAGGAAACGGGTGGAAGCTCAACAAATTTTGTATGGTTTTAAAAAGCAATAGGGCAATTTTTCTCGGTTTTTTGTTAAGAGAATAAACAAATATTTTGCTCAAATATTCATAGTAAAATATAAAAGGGGTGAAATGGATAGAGGAGGAGATTAGAGGGTTTGTTTCGTATATAAACAGTTGTATGACCTTTTCAAGATTTTTAGAGTCTAGGAATTCAAAAATTAACTTATTTTTTCATGTTTTTTTTTTTTAATTTTAACTCAAAAAAGAATGGAAAAGGAGTGGTGGCCGTTAAATATTATATAGCTTTAATAGTATTTTCAAAAATTTTTAGCAGGAATTAAGCAGGGTTGTATACTGTCTTTGCTTCTCTTCAACATAGTTCTTGATATAGTACTAAAAAGAACATTGTACAAAGGAAGAGGCAGTCAAAGGACAATGACCACGCGCCTAGGAGACCTTAACTATGTTGATGACTTATGTTTCCTCTTACATATACCCCAATTTGGCCGAAATCTTTAATAGCAACGTAAAATTAGTTTTACTCTATGTTTGGAAACATGGAAGATCATCAATAACAAATTGTAAACATTTATAAATAAATGCCTTCGGCAGATACTCCTCATTTTCTGGCCAAATATCATAATAAATGAGAAACTACGGCGCGCAACAGACCAGCAGCAAACTGAAACTGAAATGGGGTTGGAACTGCCACATACCTCGTGTATAATATAATATATCAAAAACATGGCCAGAATGGCTCTGGATTGAAACCCACAAGGTCAACGTGGGAGAGGAAACCTAGAACTACCTGGCGCAGGACTGTTCTTGAAGAGGCCGAGTCCATGAAGAAAACTAAGCGGTTGGTCCAAAACAAAGTAAGATGGAGAGCTTTTGTGGAGGCCCTATGTTCCGACTGAGAAATCATGGGAAATGATAATGATACATTTTAATCGGATACAGGGGTGAAACACATGTGAGAATCTTGTATAGTTTCAATAGTATTATGAGAATTTTGTCTGGTTGTTTTTGGATGGGAGAATGGGCAAATTTTAAGCATAATCATTTTTAAAATTATATAAAAAACAACACTATGTTTTAATTTCCAATATATTTAAAGTCACTTGACAATTGTTTCACCATACAATGGCTGGAAGAAGCCATTGTATGGTGAAACAAATGTCAAGTGACTTTAAATATATTGGAAATTAAAACAAAGTGTTGTTTTTATATAATTTTATTATGAATTTCGGCTAATCATTTTTAATAAAGCATATAAGATGCCAAGGAATGCAGAAGGAAGGTAGAAGAGTGATTCCCTATTTGTCTTCTTATAGGTCTTTTTCGGGAGTGTCTTCAACAAATCCAAACATTATTTTTCATTATTTTCATTGTTAACATGCGAAGAGGATTAAAAGGGTGGCGGTCATTGTATCCTTTTAATAGTATTATGAGATTTTTCGTGTTTTTTTGACTGAGAATTTGTATATCTATAATATATATAAAATGCAACGTCTCTCTGTCTGTCTGTCTGTCTGCCTGTCTGTCCGTTAGTGCGCTTATCACTGGGGAACCACTTATCCGATTTACGTACTTTTTTTTTAAAACATACATATGTTCTCCGGCCAGATTATAGGCTATATATTATTACGATAGGTAGCATAAGGAATGAGCAGTGACGATAATAGAGAATGAAATCGGAAAAAAGTTTGCTGCTAGCGCGTTCTCTTGCAATACACTGCCTAAACCACTAAATATGGAACAATATCATGTAGCAAAGAATATCTATAATATATATAAAATGCAACGTCTCTCTATCTGTCGGTCCGTTAGTGCGCTTATCACTGGAGAACCACTTATCCGATTTACGTGTTTTTTTTTTTAAACATACGTCGGTTATAGGATATATTTTATTACGTTAGGTGACATAAGGAATTAGCAGTGACGATATTAGTGAATCAAGTCGGAGAGAAGTTTGTCGCTAGCGCGTTCTCTTGCAATACACTGCCTAAAGCATTACATATGGAACAATATCATGTAGCAAAGAATATAATATATATAAAATGTAACGTCTCTCTGTCTGTCTGTCTGTCCGTTAGTGCGCTTATCACTCGAGAACCACTTATCCGATTTACGTGTTTTTATAAATTTATACATATGTTCTATATAATTCGATATAAGACTAGATAATGGGAGATAAGGTGAGATAATGGGAAATAAGGAGAAATAATGGGAGATAAGTCAAAATAAGCCTCGATAATGGAAGATAAGGTGAGATAATGGGAAATAAGTATAACGGGAGATAAGGAGAAATAATGGGAGATAAGCAGAGATAAGTCTAGATCATGGAAGTTATGGTGAGATAATGGGAGATAAGGAGAAATAATGGGAGATAAGGAAAAATATTGCGAGATAAGTCGAGATAAGCTTAGATAATGGGAAATAAGGTGAGATAATGGGAGATAAGGAGAAATAATGGGAGATGAGCCGAGATAATGGAAATTATATCCAAGATAAGGAGAAATATTGGGAGATAAGGGGAAATAATGGGAGATATTTTATTACGTTAGTAACATAAGGAATAAGCAGTGACGATAGTAGTGAACCACGCGAGCGGAGCCGCGGGCCCGGCTAGTTTAATATAAAGTAATGTATCTCTAGTACAACATGTTCAAGATCATCTTGTTCTTGTTTTTCCATCTAGATATTCCATTTAAATAGACATAGGAAATATAAGGGATTGAGTTCTCATTACAGAGTATCCTAAAAAATGTTGAGTTGAATATATAAGGTTTTGAACTATAAACTGTTAAGTTGGCGGAAATGTACTTATAGAACAGCAAGCAAATTATTATATTTCTTCCTTGCTAACGGGAAATAGTATTACCATCTCAAATGTTTTTTACAACTTTCGAATATTAAATGTCATAAAAATAATAATGCAACCACATATCGCAAAAAAGAATTATTTTTATTTACACATAAAGCATACCTGATATTTTTTTCGTCTTTATTTATTCTTTCACGTACACACGTATTTCGTTGGAGGAAGGCATATATTTTATTAGCTGTAATTTTAAAAGAGAGAATTGTAGTTTTTTTAAATTCTTAAATAGTATTTTGGATTAACTAAACAAATAATTTCTTATATATTGCATAACGTATTATAATATTCAATTTTTATTTAAAGTTTATGTTTTTCTCTTTTATCAATATTTTTCAATACACTATTCATTTGGTTAAAAGGTTACATTTCAAATTGATTTTTTACTTTCCTTGTTAAAGGAAAAAATTTAGAGGTTTTTTGGACAACATATTATTTATAGTAAAATATGTACGAGGTTAAAAGTGTGGGATAGAGCATGAGAAAGGGAATTGCTTCTTATATAAGGTATTATAGGTATTTTTCCAGGTTTTTGAAGTCGAGGGATCGGAAAATTAAATTAATCTACATTACTTTCAATGTTAATGGGAAGTGGTCAAATATGGTACAATTTCAATAATATTATGCGAATTTTTCGATAATGAACAAATTTTATTTACTATGAACAATTACGCAATATATACGTGGTGAGCAAGGGAGTTAGAAGGATGATTTCGTACCCATTATGTTATGGGGCCTTTTAAGGGTTCTTTTGAGTCAAGGGATCGATAAATTACATTTTTTTAGTTAGGAATAAAAATTTATACAAATGTTTAAGCTCACCACTTATGTTTATTATTGCTGACAATTGTTTCGACACACTGTGTCTTCTTCTGGACCACGCCACGATGTAAATTAACTAACAAACTATGTTTCAGAATACATAGTTTACCTAATTACAAGTACTAAATTCATTAATAATATTTACCTTAATACCTAGAACAAGTTCAATAAAGGAGACCCTCCCCCATCTAATTGATCGTTGAGTAATAGGCCTGAGGATTTTTTCTTATTAATTTCTATCTGTTCTAAACAATTCCGTAATTTTACTTTCTTTCCGTTATGCAAAATTTTGAAATCTTCATTAAATGTATGATTTTCCTCTGTTAAATGTTTGGCGTAATGAGATTTGTTATTTTTCATTCTAAAGCTATGTTTATGTTCGTTTATTCTTTTATAAAAAGGTCTGCCTGTAAACCCCCCATTTATGTTCTTTTTAGTGTTCCGTACGGAACACTTATAAGATCACTTCGGTGTCTGTCCGTCTGTCACACGCGATTTTCTCCGAAACTATTTGCCATAGAAAGTTGAGATTTGGTAATAATATAGGAATTGATGGCCTCATCAGAGCCATGTAGTTTTGAAAGTTAAATTTTGACTTAAGGGGTTAGTTTTGGGGGGTGAAATCGGAAGTGAAAAAAAATTTTTTTACTAGGTAATCGAGTGTGGTGTCAAATGAAAGCTTGTGAAAACACGAGTAAAATATATATATATATATATATATATATATATATATATATATAGCAAAAAGGTTTTTTTTTTTTTTAAATTTATCGGGTTTGCGGTCTGTGACAATTAACACTCGATTGCTGTTAAACTCTCTATATTTCGTTGTACTTCACAACTTCATCAGGAGAAACTATAATTTTTAGAAAAAAAAAACAGTGTGTCAGGAAATTTATTTGTAAATAAATAGTTATTTTAAAAACTTACCAACTAAGAGATGGTCACAACATTTATAAAAATAAAAGAACATCGACTACATTAGACACATAACAGAAACAAGAAAATACTTATGCACAGTGACAAATAACAGTTAACAATGAACTAATCTAGGCTATAAATCCGAAATCGGACCAAAAACGAAAAAAAAAACGATCATCAAATACAGTGGTTTAGTTATGCATAAGGTGGTTCAGCTATTGACTTGTAAAATTTATAAGTTTAAAATATTACAATACATTACACTTAATTTACTGGTATCTGCCCTATAATTAACACAATCCTTATGTCTATTTATGTGACACATTTCAAGAAACAGCCGATTTTTTTTTTTTTTTCGTTTTTGGTCCGATTTCGGATTTATAGCCTAGATTAGTTCATTGTTAACTGTTATTTGTCACTGTGCATAAGTATTTTCTTGTTTCTGTTATGTGTCTAATGTAGTCGATGTTTTTTTTTTATTTTTATAAATGTTGTGACCATCTCTTAGTTGGTAAGTTTTTTAAAATAACTATTTATTTACAAATAAATTTCCTGACACACTGTTTTTTTTTCTAAAAATTATAGTTTCTCCTGATGAAGTTGTGAAGTACAACGAAATATAGAGAGTTTAACAGCAATCGAGTGTTAATTGTCACAGACCGCAAACCCGATAAATTTAAAAAAAAAAAACCTTTTTGCTATCAAAGTACGGTCGATAAATCTACATTTATTTATTATATATATATATATATATATATATATATATATATATATATATATATAATGTAATACTAGCGCACACTTTTCTTTGTATTATTTTTAAAAAATCGCGAAAAATCGCTGTTCACCCGCCTTATCTTGGAAAGTACTTCTCAAAAAATTTTGAAAAAATTCTGGAATATTCTCCACGGGGTGTAGATTGAACGAAAATTATTACGAGTGCATTACCTGTAATAATTTATCTGGTATATATAAAAAAAACAGAAATCTCAAGGTCATCAATTTTCAGTAAAGTTTGGAAATAAACTTTGTTAAAACTTATTTGGGGTGTGTTTTGTGAAGTCACTGATCATTTTATATCACCGTAACATAAATTTTGACTTGAGGGATTTGTTTTGAGGGGTGAAACCGGAAGTGAAAAAAAAATTTTTTTACTAGGTCATCGAGGGTGATGTCAAATGAAAGCTTGTGAAAACACGAGTAAAAAAATATATATATAATGTAATACTTGCGCACACTTTTCTTCATATTACTTTTAAAAAATCGTGAAAAATCGCTGTCCCCTACCTTATCTCGAAAAGTACTGATCAAAAAATTTTGAAAAAATCCTGGAATATTCTCCACGAGGTATAGATTGAACGAAAATTATCATTACCTTTAATAATTTATCTGGTATATAAAAAAACCAAAATTTCAAGGTCACCAGTTTTCAGTAAAGATTGGAAACAAACTTTGTTGAAAACTCATTTGGGGTGTGTTTTGTGAAGTCACTGATCATTTTATACCACCCTAACAAGATTTTTTTATTTTAAAAACAATCAACGTACGGACCACTAATTGTGCAAGTTCAACTTGCACTTGACCGGTTTTTTTATTTTGTTTTACTTTTATTATGTACGGAAAGCGATATTTACATGATTTTCTATGGGAAAAATTTTGAATTTTATTAGTTAGTTTTTCGGTATAGGTGAGTGTATGAAATTTTTCTTTGTTTATTTGTTTGTACGGGTACACCGGTCCCATTGCTTTTTTAAATTGTTTTTTCATTAAAATATTATCAACGAAATCGCTACTATATTCATTGTATATACTAATTTGTTTTATAATATGTAATTCTTTCTGAAAATTTTCTTCCGTTAATGGATGAAACTATTATAAGTCGAGATTTTATGTGTGAACGGGTGGTTAGAATCAGCGTGAATAGTTATATCCGAGTATGTTGGTTTATGGAAGATTTCAAAATCCTGTTTACTCATTTTATTTGATATTTTTAAATCTAGGAAATTAATTGATTTATTTGTTTCAATTTCTGTTGTAAAAGTAATATTATTATGAAGCTGGTTAATATAATCTAGAAAAAGTTTTAATTGTCGATTTGTGCCTGTAAAGCAAGTCAATATATCATCTACATACCGGTACTAATAAAAGAAATTTTTAAAAAGATGAGAATTACTGATTTGTTCTTCTAAATGGTCCATGAAAATTTCAGATAAAATTGGACTAAGAGGGTTTCCCATTATTAAACCTTTCTTACTTATGTAAATGTTATCGTTAAATTCAAAATAATTCTGATCTAAGCACAAAGTTAAGATATTTTTTTAGTTATTTTTAATGCTAACTGGAAAAGAGGGTGAAAGGGGTGGGGGGTCATTAAATATTGTCTATATAATATAAGAATTTTTCCTGGTTTTTAGGTCGATATATGAGGTGAAATTAATGGGGTAAAAGGGTGGTTGCGTATCATAATATACTTCCATTTCAGTCTGCTTTTTAATTATTTCCAATTTTACCAGGAAGAGTATATAGAAGGGATTGAGATCTGATTACAGAGTAACCTAAAAAAATGTTAAGCTGATTACAGAACAAGTTTTAGAAATACAAACAGTAGGTAAACTATTGTTCTTACTTCTCTTGCATAAGGGGACTATTGTATTAGTGAAAAAATTACCCTCTGCAATTTCTGTTTTTCTTTAAATTTTAGGGTTCTTAGATCATGAAAAATATTTTCAACCAAATAATGTTATAAAGTTTGAGATAAAAATAGAACCTATAGTTTTTGAGCGATATCGTTTCAGGGGAAGGGGATGAAAGGGGTGGGTATCAATATGTTATATGGTTTTATTTTTATTATGGAAATTTTTCCCTTCACTTCAAAAAGTCAAATTTGCTACTCATTTTAGTTGGGTAAATCACTTTACTGATTTTTAGTGTTCGGTACGGAACACCTATAAGATCACTTCGGTGTCTGTCTGTCTGTCTGTCTCTCACACCCGATTTTCTCCGAAACTGTTTGACATAGAATGTTCATCAGTGCCATGTAATTTTGAGAGTTAAATTTTGACTTAAGGGGTTAGTTTTGGGGGGTGAAATCAGAAGTGAAAAAAAAAATTTTTACTAGGTCATCGAGTGTGGTGTCAAATGAAAGCTTGTGAAAACACGAGTAAAAATATATATATATATATATATATATATATATATATATATATATATATATATATATATATATATATATATATAATATAATACTTGCGCGCACTTTTCTTTGTATTATTTTCAAAAAATCGCTGTCCCGCGCCTTATCTCGAAAAGTACTTTTCAAAAAATTTCGAAAAAATTCTGGAATATTCTCCACGGGATGTAGATTGAACGAAAATTATCACTAGTGCATTACCTTTAATAATTTATCTGGTATATGAAAAAAAAAAAATTAAGGTCATCAGATTTCTCTGTAACAAAATTTTTTATTTTAAAAGCAATCAACGTACGGAACACTTATTGCGCAAGTTCAACTTGCACTTGACCGGTTATTTATATTAAGTGTTATGGAAGTATAATTGTACACTCCTGGACAAAATTAACGCAACAATCTGAAAATTAATTTATCTTTTTCTTATGTCAGTTTTAAAGTTTATCGAGTATTTGAATAGTAGGCTATGCATATTTTGTTTCGTTGTTCATGACTGAAATCAAAATAATTCGTTTAGATTTACAGTTTTAAAGAATTTTTTAGAAGATAAACAATTTTCTGTAATAATGCAATATAGATTTTCTTTAAAAGTAAGCTTATAAATTGTTCTCTTTTTCAAAGTAATACGTTTTTGTGGTAGAATATTTTATTTTTGACCTCGAAGAATTAGAAAAATGAATCGAACAAGGAATTTAACTGAACACGAGGTAGTGCGAGCCTCAGTTTTATTGGACGAGGGATATTGTCAGAGTTATGTTGCCAATTTGTTAGGCAAACTGCGTTCCACAATAAGTCGTATGGTAAGACGCTTGAATGAAGTAGGAATTTATTCTAGAAGGCTAGGGCAAGGGCGAAAACGATGCACTAGCGACCTAGATGAACGTTTTATAAGACAATATGCTTTAAGAAACGGGACTGTCACTAGTTCTATAATAAGAAACGAACTCGAAGCTGTTCGCAATGTCACAATTTCTTCTAAAACAGTTAGAAGACGGTTAAATGAAGCTGGATTAAACAGTAGGAGACCAGCCACTGCGCCCTTGCTTACTAGAGAGAACAGAGTTGCCAGGTTACGTTTTGCTCGAAATCACGAAAACTGGTCTGTGGATGATTGGAAACAAGTTTTCTTCACAGATGAAACTAGGGTTAGTTTAAAACATCCAGATGGTCGTGAGCGAGTATGGCGAAGACCAGGAGAGAGGTTTGCTCCTTGCAATATCTCTGCAAGGATTCCATTCGGTTGTAGCTCTGTTATGTTCTGGGGTGGCATCTGCTTTGATGCTCGCACAGAGTTAGTTCCTATCCGTATGAGATCCATGAATGCTGACTGCTATCTTGAGAATATTGTAATAGAACATGTGATGCCTTTCGGTCATTTTGTGGGGCCCAATTTCCTGTTTATGCAAGACAACGCTCGACCTCACGTGGCTAGGGAGGTACTCGATTATCTTAATCAAGTTGATATACCGGTTATGCAATGGCCACCAAAAAGCCCGGATCTGAATTCGATAGAACATGTATGGGATCACCTTAAGAAAAATGTGAAACGTCATATACCTGCACCTAGAAACCTGAGGGAACTTGAAAATGCAGTTATCACAGAATGGGAGCAAATTCTCAAGATTTTATCCAAAATTTAATTAGAAGCATGCCTAGGCGCATAAACGCTGTCATCTGAAGTAGAGGAGGCAACACACGCTACTAGTGTCCCAGTTACACCATTAATTTTGCTACTAGTGTCCCAGTTTATTTTTTTCATTATTACATAATTTCAACGATTTTGTTATTAGGTCTTAAGAATAATTTTAATTCGAATCTTATAGAGAAATTTGGTGACTAATTCACTTTTAAGGTATCCGAACTTTTAGTATAACCAATGTTCATAAAAAATTATTAAAATTAATTCATTATAGAGATTTGTATGATTTAATATATTGTTGCGTTAATTTTGTCCAGGAGTGTATATTAAGCATGATATTTGATTGCAAAAAAATATATTTTTATTGCAATAAACATCATTAAAAATGAACATACACAGGAATTGTACAATTCCAAATTCTCGAAATATTTCTAAAAGTAACCTTTTTTGGCATTTGTTAATTTTATTGTATCTATTAACAAGTAAGTTACACTACTTCCCTCCAATTTAACCTTTTTGCTATATTTAGTCATTTTAAGGATTTCGGTAATAAAAAACGAATCTGCAACAGCTGGTATAAAATAATGAAACAGCAGTGTTCACTAATTAAGGTCGTAATACAAGTATTAATGATACTATTAATTTTAATTCGACCTTTTCAAGATAATAATTACAAAGGCTGACTTAGCTAGATTGGTCTCCATTAGGCCGTCAAATATATAACAAATTTTTCGATATGGGTATATTTTCGAATTATCATGGGTTAATTAAAGTTTTATTTATTAATATGGTATTTTAAATAAAATACAGTCGACACTGTTTATAGTGAAACTCTATATAGTGAAAAACTCTTTATAGTGCAATTTTTTCAAGACCTAGAATATTTTAATAAAATTTCATGTAAAAAGCCCCGCATATAGTGAATCTGTAAAATAGTAACACTCTATATAATAAAATTTTTACCGGAATTTTATGAACATTAGCACGAATTCCATTTTTATGACGCATTCTTTTGAAAAGCTTCTTAACGCGTTTATAACGCCTAATGGTTGGCAATAAATCAGGTAGATTTCTGTGAGAAACCGGAATTCAATTGTTTTCAAGACGGTGTGTGGCGAGAGTGCAAGCGTTAGTCAGGAGGACTGTGACATTTGGATTGAAACTGTTTTAAAAAGTGAATTGAAAAAGTACGAGCCAAAAAACGTTTTCAATTGTGATGAAACCAGTTTGTTTTTTAAATGTCTGCCAAATAAAACTTTTGCTTTTAAAAGTGATAAATGTTTTGGTGTTAAAACAAGTAAAGAAAGGGTGACACTTATGGTTGGAGCAAACTTGGATGGCTCAGAAAAACTGAAATTACTGGTATGACCTCCAAATACCAGGGTATTATAAAAAACATAAAACATCATTACCGAAACAGAATTGTTCACAAAATTGTTAATGCGATTGATAACAACCTTCCAGTCCAAAAATTGATTACCCTTAAAGAGTGTATAACCGAAGTCGCTAAAGTATGGAGTGAAAATGTTTCTCAGAAAACTATCAAAAACTGTTTTTCTAAAACAGGTTTTACTGAAAAAATTGACGAATGGGAAGAAGAAGACGAAATAGATCTCGCTACCTTAAAAAGGCAATGGGGTATTCTACAAAAAACTGCTACCGTCGACGCAGATTGTTTACTTGAAGATTTCTTAGAAATCGACAATGATGTTGGCACGACAGATCTCCCAACTGACCAAGACATAATTGACGATATTAAAAGTATAGAAGATCATGAAGAAGAAACTGAAACCGGGGAATGTCCTGCTAAATTTAGTGAAAATGAAATAAGAAATGCATTTGACATTGTGCGAACTACTCTCAGGGGCCAGGGAAGTGTACCTGATCAAATCTTTATGCATTTGAATAAATGCGAGAATTTTGTTGAGCAACAATTATTTTTCAAAAGTAATGTTCAAAAGAAAATAACTGATTATTTTTCCTAGTACGTATGTACGTAGTATGCACATATGTATTAACAGATTTTGTATTATTCTTTTTATTTCGTATGTAGTACATACATACAAAAAGTCCGTACGTTATATCTTTACACGTGCGTCATAGTTTTCAGGCAATATCCCAGACGACTATTATATTTTTTGTCTCTTTTTACCAATACCTACGATTTATTGGTAAAAAGAGACAAATAATATAATAGTCGTCTGTTATATGGCCTGAAAACTATGACGCACGGGTAAAGATATAACGTACGGACTTTATGTATGTATTTAGCCCTGTACATGCTATGTACTATTTAAACTTTCAAATGTTTAATAAAATCTTTTCGAATAATTGAATTTTGCAATCTTTTTTGTTGCTTGTACCTTATAAAATACAAGTACTCGTAAATGATTACCAATATAAAATACATACATAGCAATATATACGGATTTTTTCTTTATGCAGTGAAAAACTTTCTGTAGTGAAATTTCGGTCAACATTTTGGTCTTTCACTATATAGAGTGTCGACTATAGTTCAACTTCTTGTTAGCATTATTACATAAAAATTTTGAATAATCAGACATTTAAATTAAAATTAAAACTACTGAAATATAGCGGTCTATGGTATATGGCAAATATTGGCTAGGAAAAAATTCCAGATATTAAAGATAATGAAATTATATTGGCCCTTTCCTAAGTGAAGAAAGACCGAGCCCCCTAAGGAGATGGAATTACTCGTGAAATGACTCAACTAGGAGGAGCTGCTACAATAAGATCCCTGGAAGTCCTTTTAAACAAGTGTTTACAAAGCAGTACAATCCCCGACAATTGGTGAAATGCTCAAGTAATTCTTCTATACAAAAAAAGAGGACAAACTGAATATAGAAAATTATCGACCAATAAGTCTCCTCCACACCCATATAAATTACTAACAAAGATAGTAACCAAGGGACTCACAAACATATTAGGTTATCAACCACCAGAGCAGGCGGGTTGCGAAAAGGTTACAGTACCATCGAGCAGATACAAAACATCAAAATTCTAATCGAAAAATGCAATGAATATAAAGTTCCAGTTCATTTAGCGTTTATTGACTACAACAAAGCTTTGAGCAGTGTTTCAGGCTATGAATAATGCTAGAATATATATATATATATATATATATATATATATATATATATATATATATATATATATATATATATATACATATTAACATACATTAAGAGTATTACGTGGACTTAGCTTACAATATAGCTTTTCCAGTGTCAAATTATAAGAAAAATTCAAAACTGGCCAAATTTAGTACAAATAATCGACGACAAATTCTTGAACATGCTTTCTTATTATAAGACAACGTCGTATAATTTTGAAAAATCATATAGAATTGGGTTTGATCTAAGTCACAAAGTTCCAGTTCATTTAGCGTTTATTGATTACAACAAAGCTTTCGATGGGTTTGATTTAAGTCTATAGATAGAGGTGGAGACTGTGATAAAGGCAACGGTTCTAGTCTATTACGAAAACATCGAGCGAGGCATCAGCATGTATGCAGAAAAGCCCAAGTAAAATTTTAGCATTTCACTAGGGACAAGTGCAAAAGTATTCAAGAGATAAATTTACGCAATACAAGTGTGGGTTCCAAAGGAAGGAGATAAAATGTTACAATAAATCAGACGAACTAAAAAAATTCGGAGCTATAAAACCATACAGAGGTCCAGAACCAGCGTTTGGTATACCAAAACAGGAAGTAAAAATGAAAATCAACAAACCGTAACATCTAGATGATTGGCTCGCAACATCAAGATGATTGGCTCGCAACATCTTGCCAAAGACATGCGAGGGATGTAATTGGCGGTCCCTCAAAAAACTAATAGCTAACCAAACTATTATTGAGACTGATTACTGGCCACTCTATCCTTACATTTACAGAAAATAGGTATCCACAATGGTTTCACCACATGCAGACTGTGTGGTGATGAAGACGACTGCACACTCTATGCACACCCTATATGAGTGTTCGGCTTTAACGTGGCGGACTTGGAAGGAAGTTTATAAACCTTCATAAAGGGACTAAGCTCATATAACCAACAGAGGAGAGCACAAAAGACCAACGAGAGGCTATGGTGCACAAATAGTCACAATCGCCTACAACCAACCAAACAGAAACTCCACATGTTATCAATTTTGCAAAAAGGGTTATTTAAGATTATTTTGTTACTACTTACTTTATCTGTGACTGGAAATTCAATAAAAAAATAAAACATTCCTTTAAAAGATTTTAATTCAAGTAAATATGTATTTAATTAATTTATTTGTTTTGCCTTTTTGTTGTAACATATAAATAATAAAAATAAGTAATAAAGTTTATAATTTTAAAAATATTTTATTAAATAAATAATTAAAATGAAAACAGTATTTAAACGCAATATTTACACTACACGTGAAGTAGGATTAAGAACATCTTCATTATTTTAGAGTAATTTTAATAATATACTATATGCATTGTATATGGTATAAACCGCGAGGGTGCAATGAATTAAATATATTTATGTAAAATCAATAACACTGTTTTTAAAAGTTCTTTAATGGTTAATTTTAATTAAAACTTAAATAATCTACTTAGGTAAAGCGCTTTAAAGAGGATCTCACTGTTTTCACCCAGCTGTTGCTTTGGTTTTTTTATTGTAATTTTAGGCCGTTTTGCATCTTGGCGACAAGTGAAAATTAATTTTATATATTTAACGACACACAGTTAATAATGATACAGAGAAAAAAATTTGTTAGGTTCCATTCCAAATTCTCGATAGGCGTGATGACAGTAACACTGAATCACCGAAATTATGACTTTAAATAACGAAATAGATTAAAAAGTTTCTAAAAAATGTTCTTATTTTTATATTAAAAGTGAAATTAATATTATTTTTGTTAAAATAAAAATGCAAAATATAGCAATACGCCATGTTATGTGGAACACCAATCAGAGCGAATGACGTCACGCCTAAGTAAATATTATTTCGGTCAAACTTCTCTTGTGTTAACGATAATCTCTGTACCATTTATCAATTAATTTGTCGTTTTAAACTATCGATTTGCCTAGTTTTGTGTTACAAAAACTAGAACAAAAAAACGTTAGCGATGGAAGACGGATTTATCAAGGCAAATAGCTCTAATTGACCTAGAATTGATTTGTTGATGCTTGGAGAGTTTCTTGCGTCAAATAAAGACTTTGGCTCAGCAGAATTTAAAAATATCAAAACTTTTATGCAAGTATATTAGTAATCTGTATTAAAACTACAATTTAAAACTCAAAAACCCATATAAACTGCATTTTATTTCTACGTCATGATTTTATTAGTTTTAGGTTAGGTTATGATTGTTATGAAAATGTTGATATTCTCGTATACTGAATGTAATTCTCCATATCATTTGGCAACTGGAACAAGAATAAAGTATCCGTTAAAGAAATAAAACCTAACCTCAATAGTGATGTGACTATCTAAAGATTATTACGACACACCTCATTTATAATAATAAAATATTAATTCAAAACTTACGTCAAAATGATCTTCACAGAAATAAATTGAAAAATTTGGAGAAATAACTGCTGGGTCTCGCCGTGCCAGAGTTAGCTACTTATTTCTTATTGTTTTCTTGTTTAGAACGTAAACAAATAAGTTGTTAGGAGTTTTTATCGATGTGTTTTTACATTGAGGGACCGCACATCACTTATATACTTTAGAATTCATTTTAAACACACAAAATAACAAAATTATTGTATAGACACTGTATACTTCACTGTTGTTGACATGGAATTTACCAAGGCGAGACGTCACGAGCAGACGTCACGAGCAGACGCCATAACACTTGCGAGCGTTTTTTGCGTGAAATTCAAAATTAGTTTAAAAAAGGCCAATTTTATGCTCGGAAACTTATAATTTCTCCAGAAATATATATTTTTTTCGGAAACAGTGGTTCCGTAAGAATATCAGTCATCATACCTATTATGGAACTTTCCAATAAATTATTTCAATTATAATTAGAATAGGTACAGATTATTAGATTTAAGATTTAGGTTAGCAAAAACGTTGCAATAAAATTTTTAATTAAAAAAGAAATAAATATATTGATTTTTTTATCTACAATTAATAAATTGAAACTATTCTTCTACTTGTATTAAGACTGTTTGATTTGAAACCTTATATTCATATATATATATATATATATATATATATATATATATATATATATATATATATATATATATATATATATATATAATTTTTAGTTAGTATAGATTTATGAACTTTTTTTTTATATTTTCTGAATAATTCTTCTATAATATATATAAAATGCAACGTCTCTTTGTCTGCCTGTCCGTCCATCCGTTAGAGCGCTTCGTACGTTCTCTGGCCAGGTTATAGGATATATTTTATTACGTTAGGTAATATAAGAAATAAGCAGTGACGATAATAGTGAATCAAGTCGGAAAAAAGTTTGCCGCTAGCGCACTCTCCTGCAATACGCTGCCTAAACCGTTAACTATGGAACAAGACAAGAATACAATATATATAAAGTGTAACGTCTCTCTGTCTGTCTGTCTGTCCGTTAGTGCGCTTATCACTCGAGAACCACTTATCCGATTTACGTGTTATTTCTTAATACATAGTATGTTCTCCTGCCAGGTTATATAATAAAAATAATAACCTATATAATATATATAAAATGCAACGTCTCCATCTGTTTGTCTGTCTGTTCGTTAGAACTCTTATTACTCGAAAACCACTTGTCGAATTTACTTGTTTTTTTTTTTTATTCATACATATGTTCTCTTTCCAGGGTATATAATAATAATAATAATAATCGATAATCTATATATATATATATATATATATATATATATATATATATATATATATATATATATATATATATATATAAAATGCAACGTCTCTCTGTCTGTCTGTCCGTTAGTGCGCTTATCACTCGAGAAATATTTATCTGATTTACATGTTTTTTTTAGATTTATACGTATGTTCTCTGGCCAGGTTATAGGATATATTTTATTACAATAGGTAACATAAGGAATAAGCAGTGACAATAATAGTGAATTAAGTAAAGAAAAAAGTTTGGCGCTAGCGCACTCTCTTGCAATACGCTGCCTAAACCGTTAAATATGGAACAATATCATGCAATATATATAAAATGTAACGTCTTTCTGTCTGTCCGTTAGTGCGCCTATCATTCGAAAACCACTTATCCGATTTAAGAGTTTTTAGTGTTCCATACGGAACACTTATAAGATCACTTCGGTGTCTGTCCGTCTGTCTGTCCGTCTGTCACACCCGATTTTCTCCGAAACTATTTGTCGTAGAAAGTTGAAATTTGGTAGTAATATAGGAATTGATGGCCTCATCAGAGTCATGTAGTTTTGAAAGTAAATTTTTGATTAAGGGGTTAGTTTTGGGGGGTGAAATCGGAAGTGAAAAAAAATTTTATTACTAGGTAATCGAGTGTGGTGTCAAATGAAAGCTTATGAAAACACGAGTAAAAAATATATATATAATGTAATACTTGCGCGCACTTTTCTTTGTATTATTTTTAAAAAATCGCGAAAAATCGCTGTCCACCCGTCTTATCTCGGAAAGTACTTAACAAAAAATTTTGCAAATATTCTGGAATAATCTCCACGGGGTGTAGATTGAACGAAAATTATCACGAGTGCATTACCTGTAATAATTTATCTCGTATATAAAAAAAACAGAAATTTCAAGGTCATCAATTTTCAGTAAAGATTGGAAATAAACTTTGTTGAAAACTTATTTGGGGTGTGTTTTGTGAAGACACTGATCATTTTATATCACCGTAACATAAATTTTGAATTAAGAGATTCGTGAAATCGGAAGTGAAAAAAAAAATTTTTTACTAGGTCATCGAGTGTGGTGTCAAATGAAAGCTTGTGAAAACACGAGTAAAAAATATGTATATAATGTAATACTTGCGCACACTTTTCTTCGTATTACTTTTAAAAAATCGTGAAAAATCGCTATCCCCTACCTTATCTCGAAAAGTACTGATCAAAAAATTTTGAAAAAATCCTGGAATATTCTCCACGGGGTATAGATTGAACGAAAATTATCATTACCTTTAATAATTTTTCTGGTATAGAAAAAAAACAAAATTTCAAGGTCACCAGTTTTCAATAAAGATTGGAAACAAACTTTGTTGAAAACTCATTTGGGGTGTGTTTTGTAAAGTCACTGATCATTTTATACCACCCCAACAAAATTTTTTATCTTAAAAACAATCAACGTACGGAACACTAATTGTGCAAGTTCAACTTGCACTTGACCGGATATATATAAAACGCAACGTCTTTCTATCTGTCTATCCGTTAGTGCGCTCGGCACTCAAAAACCACTTATTCGATTTACGTGTTTTTTTTTATAAGATATATTTGTTCTATGTTACGTTAGGTAACATCAGAAATAAGCAGTGACGATAATAGTGAATCAAGTCCACGCGAGCGGAGCCCCGGGCACTGCTAGTTTCATATAAAATAAAAACTAGAGCTGATAGCATTAAACCAGTGTTTATTCCGTAATCAGTGCCTCAGGTATACTCTATAATACATATCAAATTTCAGTGTTGACCAGTGTTATCAATTAAAGATTACAAAACTTGATTAGTTTTTTCACTGCTTCTATGGTCCGCTATTGTGTTCCATACAAATTTTCTAAAAAAAGTTTTAATTTCAGAGATTCAACTTTATTATTACATTCCTGAAGTTTCATATCATTATTTGCCAGCCACGGTACAAAAGAAGAAAAGGACTGCCTTTATTAATGTAAAAATTTAATTTCGTCGTGCCAAAAATGAAAAGCTTTAAATTATAGCGTTGACATAAGATAAGATCACCTGTATAATTGTTAATAAAATTAGCAAAAGCATTTTAGGCTTACACGACAAAAACAAAACAAAGAAATAATAAAGTTAAAAGAAATAAAGGAGTGGCTTCCAATAAACACATGTTATGTGTTATTGTTAGTTCTGACAGGAACTCAATAAGGCAAAAGGAATGAGCAAGAAAATTAATAATCACATTAAGACATGTTAGGACAACTTTAACTGGAAATGTAAAAGGATCAATAAACCTAGTAAGTTCATAATAATACTAATACAAAGAATTTTATATAATTTTATTTATATTTACTACCTTCACTTTCTCATTTGTATTATAATAACCCATGATAGAACATGCACACTAAAGTAAAGTGGCACTCCTGTCAACAAAAATTACGTCATTTTATGGAAACTTTTGAAAAAGAGGTAGATAAACCGTATTTTTTCAAATTCGTTAAGAGAAAATTGAAGTGTATGAGTCAAAGATATGTCGTCATCCCACATTGTTATTTTTATGTCTAAAACGTCACAGAGTGAGCCAGGAATTTGATTTTTCATTAAAAATTGTCTAGAGCCTTCAATTATTATTGAAATCGGACATTTTTTTTTACCATACTCGTAAGCGAATTCCGGACAAACGTAAGGAAGCCGATAACCTCAAAGTTTTTAAAATTGCACGAAGCAGCACGGAATTGAGAGGTAAAATTTCGAAGTTCATATGATTTCAAGTTTATCCATTAAAAATTGGTTCTTCGGAGGTTTCTGGGGTCGTTGAATTTATTTTTGAGGTCATTTTGATAATACACATCCTTTTGAGGGGTGAAAATCGGGGTTGAATGGGAAGAAGTTACGATATTCACCGCAATTAGAGTTTTGCGTTCAAAACTGGTTCCTCGGAGGTTTCTGGGGTCACTGAATCTATTTTCCGAGCCATTTTGATCGTACATGCCCTTCTGAGAGGTGAAAATGGGGGTTAGAGGGGGAGAAATTTCGATACTCACATGAATCTCTTTTTAGTGTTCCGTACGTAACACTTATAAGATGACTTCGGTGTCTGTCTGTCCGTCTGTCTGTCACACCCGATTTTCTCCGAAACTATTTGCGTAGAAAGTTGAAATTTGGTAATAATATAGGAATTGATGGCCTCATCAGAGCCATTTAGTTTTGAAAGTTAAATTTTGATTTAAGGGGTTAGTTTTGGGGGGTGAAATCGGAAGTGAAAAAAAAATTTTTTTACTAGGTCATCGAATGTGGTACCAAATGAAAGCTTGTGAAAACACGATTAATATATATATATATATATATATATATATATATATATATATATATATATAATGTAATACTTGCGCGCGCACTTTTCTTCGTATAATTTTAAAAAAATCGCGAAAAATCGCTGTCCGCCGGCCTTATCTCGAAAAGTACTTATCAAAAAATTTTGAAAAAATTCTGGAATATTCTCCACGGGGTGTAGATTGAACGAAAATTATCACGAGTGCATTACTTTTAATAATTTACCTGGTACATAAAAAAAATTTCAAGGTCATCAGTTTTCAATAAAATTGGAAACAAACTTTGTCGAAAACTCATTTAGGGTGTGTTTTGTGAAGTCACTAAGCATTTTATACCTCCGTAACAAAATTTTTTATTTTAAAAGTTCAACTTGCACTTGACCGGTTTTTTTCATTAAAAATACCATTGGAAAATCGATCAGAATAGATTTTCTGCACAATAGCGAGTTGTTCCTTTAATGATTAGGAACAAAATGTCGGAGTAAGTTTTTTTCGACATTTATGAAACATATTGTTGTGTCGAGTAAACCATGACGTGAACATATTACTTTTCTTTCCTAAAAAAACACGAAATACTTACAAAACAATCATTGTGTGTAATAAAGAATTCAGGAACGAGAGTACATTGTTATAGATTGTGCCTAGTTTAACCATTTTGAAATTTTCTATTTAAAAATATTACCAAGAATATATATAAGAGTACCTTGTCAATTGTGATTTCATTAAAAATTAATCTTCATAAATAAATAAAATTTCACTTCAAAATAAATAAAGTTTGACTTCAAAAATATATTTGGATTGACTTAAATAAAAATATTTCATTGTGCTTATCATTAAAATATTGAATACAAATTTTTAATGGATACATAGGGACCCCGCCATAAACTTATAGAAAATTGAGTTAGTCGAAATTGTCTGGATTTTTGATAAATTGTAGCTCTTGACATTCTAAACAAAATACTTCCGAGTAGAATTATCTATATTGAGTATTTTGGCTACTATAGCTCACCAAACCTCCATAAAAAAAATCAAAAATTCAGGAAAATCGAACTTTTTAATATCAAAAAACTTATGGTTTGCTATAGTAAATGTCCTTTGCCGTCTTTAAATTAATTTTTTTTTCCTAACTATATTAAGGGCTTGAAATATATAATAAAAGACTGTTTTTAGTCAATTTCCACTGGTTTATTTATAATTGTGATGACGGGTTTCGCTGTCGATACAGCTTCATATAATCATCAGTTATAAATAAACCAGTGAAAATTGACTAAAAACAGTCTTTTATTATATATTTATAATGAATTTCCATCACGTAGAAGCTACAACCAACTGGAAAAAAGCTATTTAGTATTCAATTTTATGGCACAGATTTGAAAAATAAAAGATACAAATACAGGAAAATCAAGATTTTAGCATTTCGTCAATTTAATTTTTTTCTATATATATGAAGGGCTAAGAAGATACCAAAGTTATTTAGAAACACAATTCTATGGAATATATTTGAAAGAAAAAGTTATGATGAGAAGAAAGATACAAAAATACAGGAAAATCCAAAATTTAATACTGTAAAAGTTAAGTTTCGCATCAGTAGAATGTGAAGCAAAGAGTTCAGCCAACAAGTTCGCTTGCTCAACAGGTGTCGTTGCAATGGAATTATCTGGCCGGGTAGGTGGTGGTATGGTGGATTTGGTGAAATTTTGACTAACTGCCTTAGTGACTGCCCAAAAGGACCTGGAATTGTTGAGACAAGCGAGAAGTTTGTTTCTAATTCGTTGACTGTGTACCTCCTTGGTGCCGTCGATAGTTCCTTTGCATCTGTTCCGGACACGAAGAAAGGTGTTACGATTTATGGTGGATTTGTGGGTATTTAAAAATAACAGTTTATTCCAGGCAATACAGCACAAGCTAGAGGAAATACCATTTTACCACTCGCCACACAATCTCGTCTGAAAACAGCGGCTTAACTCTCAAATTTTTAATATTTAAAAAAATGTGTTAATTTTAGTCTTAAGTATCAATAAGTCATCCCTAAAATTCCATTAATGCCACATAAAACGTTCATATGAAAAAATATCATAAAAATTGACTTATTTGCACCTGTGTAAATGTATTGTCCCCCTTAAATCCTGGGACAGATTATTTACTTTATACTTGGTACCAAACGATACTACATACAACTATATAAGTATTAGAACTAATTAATAAAATAAATTTTAAAATAGTTAGTAAAAAATTTTACATGCAAAACGAATTTAAAGAAAACTTTGACTAAATTAATTAATTAGATAATTGGTGTCATTTGAACTTTCGGAGACTTCGTAAATACGCCAACATGGATAACTGATATATCACTTTAACCCTTCATACCACTATAATGGATTCTAGATTCAGTGTTCTATTTTTAAGGTCAGTTGATAGTTATGCACTATTATTTGGAATCTAGTTACTACTAAGTTTCAACGGTTCAAAACCAGGCTAAGAAAACACACATTTTACAGTCATTCTATGCTATAAAAATTCATAACTGGTATGGGCTACAGTTAGTATTAAATTTTACAGGAAATTTAGATAGCGATGCTAATAATTTTATTACACAGTCAATATTAACCATAAATAGTTATTGTATGTTACTTACCATCAGTATTAACAGCCGAGACGTAAGTCCACCCAAAATATCTAACAATATCCAACATAACTTGAGCCTGATAGTAATCCGATGGGACTACTCTTAAAAAATAATTGAATCTGCTATGGTCTGATAAATCTCTCGAGGTAGCCGAATATCCCACCTAAAATTAATACGAAATTCTTCAGACTGTTATCGTACATGTCCTAATTTTTATGTAAAAATCTTATCTCCTTGGAGACGAGCTATAAAGTTATTTGGCAGAGAATTAGGGCTTCATATATATATATATATATATATATATATATATATATATATATATATATATATATATATATATTTAATGCGCTACAGGCCATGAAGGCCTAGAGCTTAGTTAACTTGTATCCATTTTCCCTCTTCCATCATCCGGCGTCCAAGTATTGTTGGATCGTATGTCTCCACTCTATTCTCTTCTGCGCCTCCATCCTCTAGTCTTTGACTCATATAGCTATTAAGTCCTCCTCAACACGTTGCAACCACCTCATCCTCGGCCTTCCCCTCCTTCTAGCAACCACAGGCCTCATTGCCAGCACCATTTTCGGCAGGCTCCCTCTTGTCAGACGCTGTACGTGTCCTAACCATCTCATTCTTTGTGCTCTTATAAAACATGTGATTCTAGGTCCGTCATATAAGTTTCCCAGTTCCTGATTTGTCCGTCTAGTCCACCCTTATGGTGTGTTTCTTCCTCCGTAGATCACTCTTAACATCCTTCTTTCCCACCTCTCCAGCGTCTCTTCCTCTAATTTGTTCTTTACCCATGTTTCACATCCTTAGTTTTATCTTTCTAGAGACGTATTTTGATTTCATTAAAGCGTTCAGGCTCCCACATTTTTGGTTGCCCTTTGCTACTCGTGCCTTCAACTCGCTCTCCCCATGCCCAAATATACAAATCTATCCACTCTCTCAAATTTATATTACTACATTAAGATCATTTTCTTTTTTAATTTCTATGCTTCTTGTTATCATATATTTCGTTTTCTCGGAGTTGATTTCTAATCCATACTTACATGCCTCTCTTATTAGTCTTTTCGTTCTTTTTGCCAGTTCTATCTAAGTCAAATCATCCGCATATGCTATGCACTGGTGCTCTTTATTAAAAATTATACCGTTAGCCTTTGGACTGCGCTCTCTTATTATCCTCTCCAAAACTAAATTAAATAACATCGCAGACAGTGGGTCACTTTATCGTAGTCCCCTTTCCACTATAAAATCCTCTGATTCTAGGCCATTCCATATTATTTTATTGGTCGTTTTTTGTAGAGTCATTTTAACTAATCTGATTAGTTTTCTTGGTATCTCTAATTGGGACAATGCTTGATACATTCTATCTCTCATAATTCTATCATAAGCCTACCGGAAGTCTATAAAAAGGATATGCTCATAACACGTAGTTTGAATTTCTTTAACAGTAAATATCTGATCTGTTGTGGACCTATTACTTCGGAATCCTGCTTGGTATTCCCCCATTCTTTCTTCTGCATACTCGTTCAGTCTCTTCCGCAATACCTTTGCCAGAATCGCTAACATAGCTATTCCTCTATAATTTTTGCATAGCATTTTATCACCTTTTTTGTGTAGTGGATTTATAAGGGTCTTGGACCATTCTTTTGGCATTGCCTCCTGTTCCCACACTTGCTTTTCTCCTCTTGTCGGTTTTTCTCACCATATTCCCATCATCATCCATTGTTCGCTCGTCCACCTCATTCCCTGCTTCTCCCCCATTCAACAATATATATATATATATAATATATATATATATATATATATATATATATATATATATATATATATATATATATATATATATAGTCATACTTACACAGAACTGTGAGTAAAATAGTAATACGAATTTAAAAAATAATAAAGATAAATATTAAAGAATATTTTCGTCTGTTCAATTAAACAACGCTTGTATAAGGTACATACTTTTGGGCTGCCGTTGTTACAGATAAGCAAATATTCTTATATACTGTCTTATTTTTGCCTTGATTACTTACCTGGGGTATGTGAAACAACTGAAGCAAATTTTGTACTTGTAATGCTACCGAACTTGAACCTGGTCCGACGACTCCAATCAAAGGTCCTTTGTTTTCTCCACTATTAATTTGTTCATACTGTCCTTCTACCGTACAAAATTTTGAGTTTGACACTGGAGTTATGGCATCTCTTATCAATTCTATACTTTGTTGTAGAGCTACAGGTGCATACCAGCATTCATCTCTTATCTCTACACCAAGCGTTAAGTTCGGCAATAAAGTTGGATCATTGTTGATTTTATCCAAGGTTTGTAATACTACTTCAACTCGTTGAATACCATACAGTTCTCGAATTTCTCCACATTTTATTCCTTAAAAAGTAAAAAATTTTAGTCAGTATGAACACAGTAGGAAAAAAGTTCAGTATAAGGTTTTTATGTTTTTATTATATATAGATGCTAATTCTTTATTTATTTATCTTATTTCATTTTATTAGGCCAAGAGAATCCATTTATAGACTAAAAATATGTAATAAAAATGTTGTGGTTTATTATAAAACAACTGAAAACAGGCAAAGCCCATATTTCAGCAGTCTATCCATCGTTCTCTTATTCGTCCATCCATTCCGAGACGCGTTTTGCCGTATTAGGGCTAATTAGTCGGGCTAGAATCGACAAACAAGATAAGAGAATTTCTAGTACTTATCCCGATACTTACGGAACACAATGATAAGATATAACGTATTAGGTATGCGTATTTCGTACAATTCGTTGTATCTTACCAACAATAATTTTATAAAATAATAAAAAAAAGGGAACATCCTAAAACTAAAAAACCTAAACAATAAACTAACTCATTTAAGCTTATAATCTAGCCTTCTCGTAGTGTTCCTGCATTTAAAACTAATTAATTGGAGGAAAACTCTCTCAGGAGTACTTATTAACTGTGTAACGTACATTCATCTTTGATTGTGTTAGCCGATACTTGTTGGAAATTCAAAATAAAATTATATAAAAACAACACTATGTTTTAATTTCCAATATATTTAAAGTCACTTGACAATTGTTTCGCCATACAATGGCTTCTTCAGAAGTAAATAGGAAAGAAAAATATTTAGTAGTAATCCTGGTTAAATAGTGCTTAAAACTCTCCTTAATTACCTAAGATTATGCTAATCATTTTATTATATTATTTACAGACAAAATTATTTTAAGAATGCAAATCTGTGGTACTATTTCCGAGAACTAATAAAGATTAAGTAAGGGTGAATGGTGTAAGTCTACCTATTCGTTTAGTAATTGATTGGAGTTTTTTCGTTTGTTAATTTCAAGACATTCAAGTAAATTTAATATTTTAGATTTATTTTCTACATGTAGGATTTTTAACGTATCATCAAAATTATTGGATTCATTTATTATATGGGTTGCGTAATGTGAATTGTACTTATTTTTTAAATAACTATGTTTATGTTCTTTAATGCGAGTTTCAAAAGATCTACCAGTTTGTCCTACGTAGGTTTTAGTACAAGATCCACAATTTAATAAATAAACTCCTGATTTTAAGGAATTCTTAGATTTGGTTTTGTTATTCAAAATTATATTCCCCAAGGAATTACTAGTTTTGAATGTTACGAGTATTTTATTGTTCTTTTTTATTAAATGTTTGGAAATTGTTCTGGTTATTTTCCCTGTGTATGTGAGTGTACTAAATTTTCCTTTTTTGTCATTAATAGTACCATTGCATTTGCATTCTTAAAATAATTTTGTCTGTAAATAATATAATAAAATGATTAGCATAATCTTAGGTAATTAAGGATAGTTTTAAGCACTATTTAAGCAGGATTACTACTAAATATTTTTCTTTCCTATTTACTTCTGAAGAAGCCATTGTATGGTGAAATAATTGTCAAGTGATTTTAAATATATTGGAAATTAAAACATAGTGTTGTTTTTATATAATTTTAACGTACGTTCATTTATATGACATTAAAGAGCAATGACGTTAAAATTAGAAGACCGTATATAAATCAGTAATTTTTTTTTAAAACATTAGTACGCGAGTATTAAAAGTAGAAAGTCGAGGAGAGCCGAGAGTTATTACGCGAGATACAAAAATTCCCTAACTAAAGTAAACGTGTAGGGTCAACATAGTTATGAACAAATTTATAGAGGAAAACAAGAGAGTTAGAGATTTTTCTGAAATTAAGAGATTCAATATTAAATCTATATAAAAGTAAATTGATATCAAAGCCCATAAACTTTATAGCAGATTTATTATTATTTATTTATCATTAGTATCATTAATTCTTTATTTAGTTATACCGTTTTTTTAGTGTTCCGTACGGAACACTTATAAGATCACTTCGGTGTCTGTCTGTCTGTCTGTCACACCCGATTTTCTCCGAAACTATTTGACATAGAAAGTTGAAATTTGGTACAAATATAGAAATTGATGGCCTCATCAGAGCCATGTAGTTTTGAAAGTTAAATTTTGACTTAAGGGGTTAGTTTTGGGGGGTGAAATCGGAAGTGAAAAAAAAAAATTTACTAGGTCATCGAGTGTGGTGTCAAATGAAAGCTTGTGAAAACACGAGTAAATATATATATATATATATATATATATATATATATATATATATATATATATATATATATATATATATATAATGTAATATTTGAGCGCACTTTTTTTTGTATTATTTTTAAAAAATCGCGAAAAATTGCTGTCCCGTCGCCTGATCTCGAAAAGTACTTATCAAAAAATTTTGAAAAAATTCTGGAATATTCTCTAAGGGGTGTAGATTGAACGAAAATTATCACGAGTGCATTACCTTTAATAATTTATCTGGTATATAAAAAAAACAAAAATTTCAAAGTCATAAGTTTTCATTAAAGATTGGAAACAAACTTTGTTGAAAACTCATTTGGGGTGTGTTTTGTGAAGTCACTGATCATTTTATACCTCCGTAACAAAATTTTTTATTTTAAAAGCAATTAACGTACGGAACACTAATTGCGCAAATTCAACTTGCACTTGACCGGTTATTATTTTAATATATATTTAATATTGTTATCAATTGATATGTAACAATGTTGATAAATAAACATAATATTAATTTAAAAAAGTCGAAAAATTATTGAACCTACAAACATATTTTTGTTTAAATATAAATCTTTTAAATACTAAAGAAAAAATAATGAATATCAAGACACAAATTCAAATTTTTAATTAATACATTTAATGTTTTTATTTGATGATTAAATATATTGTGTTTATTCAATAAATTATTTAACTTACAAATGAATTTCTGTTTAAAAGTTAATCATTTTAAATACTGTTTGAACGTTGGCGCGTAAAGTATGACGATATAGAGAGTTGTCAAATTAAGATATCCGTCCCTCACTACGCGATTATTCTTTTAAAAAAATATCAACTTTAAATATTTATATCCTTTTAACAAATCGGTAAAAAAATATATTTTTTCTTTTTAAAATTTTTCTAATTTTTTTTTACTAAATATTAGTTTTTTAAAAAATTCGTAAGACTGGTTCTTAAGATGTACACAAAACTATGCCTTTTTAGTGTTCCGTACGGAATACGTATAAGATCACTTCGGTGTCTGTCTCTCTGTCCGTCTGTCACACCCGATTTTCTCCGAAACTATTTGTCATAGAAAGTTGAAATTTGGTAGTAATATAGGAATTGATGACTTCATCAGAGTCATGTAGTTTTGAAAGTTAAATTTTGACTTAAGGGGTTAGTTTTTTCGGGGTTATTTACTAGGTAATCGAGTGTGGTGTCAAATGAAAGCTTGTGAAAACACGAGTAAAAAAATATATATATAATGTAATACTTGCGCGTACTTTTCTTTGTATTATTTTTAAAAAATCGCGAAAAATCGCTGTCCACCCGCCTTATCTCGGAAAGTACTTATCAAAAAATTTTGAAAAAATTCTGGAGTATTCTCCACGGGGTGTAGATTGAACGAAAATTATCACGAGTGCATTACCTGTAATAATTTATCTGGTACATAAAAAAAAATAGAAATTTCAAGGTCATCAATTTTCAGTAAAGATTGGAAATAAACTTTGTTGAAAACTTATTTGGGGTGTGTTTTGTGAAGTCACTGATCATTTTACATCACCGTAACATAAATTTTGACTTAAGGGATTCGTTTTGAGGGGTGAAATCGGAAGTGAAAAAAAAAAAACACTGATCATTTTATACCACCCTAACAAAATTTTTTATTTTAAAAACAATCAACGTACGGAACACTAATGGTGCAAGTTCAACTTGCACTTGACCGGTTTTTTTATACTTGATTGGCCTATTGCATGTTAATTATGATTTAGATTAATCATATTTCAATTTCATCAAATTCTTAAGAAAAGTGGATTTATGAGTGAGCTACCTTAAGTAAAGTGATAATAATTTTACAGTATGTAAGTCACTCTTACTTTGGTAAGTTGGTCTTCCGTGTCATGTCACTTATTGTTGCAACAAATAACTTGACGAAAATTCGTTTTCGATATAATATTGATATGATGATTTTGGTGTTTTTATCAAGGCGAATTAGTATAACTGTCATATCCTGAATAATTAAATTAAAATCGATGTAAATACGATCGAAAAATAACCTGAACTAACCTGAATTTATTATTTATTTTTTTAAACTAAATGATGCGAAATTCATTAGCGCTGTTATTTGAAAGTAAATGACCATATACGTTTGGATTAAACTTTGCATCCTCGATGTTACATAAATATTTGGTTTGCTTTTTAATGAAATCTAAAATCGTAAAGGCTTGAAACCTCCATCATATATTCCTGAGGGGTTTTAAGAGAGTTCAAAGTAGACAAAATCAAATAATATCATGAATTCACATTACCAACCCTATATTTAATTTAAATTTAATGAGGTTGTTTAATAAGGGATCAGTCGTTTCATGTAGTTTAATCTTACACACTGATTAATATTACTAACTTTTATTTTAAGAATAAGTGTTTTTCGGCAATTTTGGTATCCTGGTTTTAAAAAATCCCCGTGGCAATTTTTATAAATAAGGAATCAAAACGTTACACATTAAGACCAACTTGTGGAGATCTTAAAGATATATTTTACCCGACCACGCTCCCTTCTTGCCCCAAATAAGAGAGGGCTACAAATATCTGGGCTTCGAACAGCTGGAAAGAGACACTGTAATCAATTACGAAATAGTTGAGGAAAAAATGGTAGAAGCCCTTCAAACTATACTAATTTCTGAACTAACACAAATCAGAAAATAACATTTGTAAACAATACATTGATACCAGCAGTGACGTACGTAACAGCCAGCATATTCCCTGATGAAAAACGTAGCACTACCTTAAGTGCCGTGAGTTGGATGGTAGGGCGAGAAAGGTGCTAGTGGAGCACAAGTTGAAGGGGAAAATCTCGTCTAACGCAGGGGGTATATGCCTGTGAGCAGAGGTGGTCTCGGAGTCAGGTCCATTAAGCATTAGACTGAGACTGGCTTTGTGAAGAAGGGGATATATCTCTCGAAACACCCTGACATAGAAGATTGCCGCTCCAGATACCAATCATTAAAAAACGCTGGATGGAGGAACCCCATTAGTGACATGGAATATGTTCTAGAAAAGTGCCAAACAACGGTGGAGGACGAAAGGGACATCAAGAAGTGGCAAAAATCAATAAAATGCACCTGAATAAAATGCAAGAAGACTGGACAAGAAATATGCACTATGGAAAGGTTGTGGCAGATGAAGCAAACAACATCATTTCCCCGGCACACAAATCCCCCAATTTAGACAGCTGGCGTAGACGAGTGTTGATAAGAGCAGCAGAAGAGCAACTTCATGGACTCGGGTTGCATCCACACCAAAAAACCTGTAGAAGAGGGTGCGACAGACCTGAAACAGCAAACCACGTGGTGGCGTCATGCCCATCTAATGCCTACATCACTAGGCACGACTATGTGGTGCATTGGATCCTTAAGACTCTCTTCAGGAGTCTTCGAGCACTCGGACGAGCCTTCAAGAATCTCCAATTCGGAAGGGCGTCCTGTCGAGAAGAATTCAAATTGGGAGACAGAGATGTAACGATTATGGCAGGCCAGAAGATGCTAACGGAAAAAAAGCTCTACCACAACAAGCCTGACATTGTAGTTCGTCTCACAAACCCCGACGAGGTCTATGTGATTGAGGTTGCGGTCTACCACATTCAAAACTGGCGTAACCAGGAAAAACTAAAGAGGACCAGATACGAGGTCAACTCTACAAAACACATCACAGAGAATGACCTGATATCTGAACTAAGCAATAACTACAGATGCGCTGCGAAACTATTTGTGTTCGTTATCGGATGTTATGGGGAGATTATTACAACAGAAGATCACAAAGAATTCTGCGAAGCGATGAAGAAAGTTCTCAGAGTGACCAACAGGGGCCTCCAAATCCTACTGAATAAAACAAGTTACAGCGTGGCAGTTTCTTCGACGAATATATTAATGAAAAGACTTAATGAATAAAAACTGTGATGTTTTTCCTCGATGTACATAATTTCACTACGTGTGTATAATTTTTCAATTTTGCTATGATGCACATCCTATGTATAATGTAAAGTTGAAATAAAGAATTACTATACTGCTCTCGATATACAGGGTTACAGGTAAAGTCGTCCTAGATAATTAAGGACGTTAGGTCGTTTCTGACCGATTTGATTCCTAAACTTAACCATTTTCGAGATATTGAAGTTTAAAGATTTTCTAAAAAAAACATGTTTTTTTTTGCTTTTATATCAATTTTTTTATTATTAGAGGTTCTCGAGTGCGATTTTTTGGTTATTTTTAGTTAGTCTGTATGTCAAGTATCAAAAATCATCAAAAAAATTTGAACTAGTTACAGTTTCAAACGGCGGCTTGTTCATGTTTCTAAATTACGAATTTTTACCAAGTGTTTCCTACTTTAAATCAATAAAGAGAAAAAAAAAATGTATGGAAGTTATTCTGCAAATTATTTTAAAAACTTTTACGTCTTTTTAGCTACCTGAAACGTTATAATATCTGCTGGATCTATTGAAAAAATGAGATTTCAATAGGCCCAAATGTAGAGTAACATAATAATAGAATTTAGATACTACCAATTACCGGTTTACTACCTGCACCTTCAAACAATAAAAAGGGTTGGGTAAGCATTTTTTCCGGTCGGGGTACTCTCTGTGCGAGTGACATTTTCTGTTCACTAAACATTATTGAATGATTTTTAGTCTGCTGGTAGATGTGCTATACCGTGCTTTTCAAAAATATCTGTGTTTCATCTTCTGACTGTGTGAATTGGCTCGTAACTGGATTTTGATCTCTGCTTGTGAATATGGCAACGTATACCAACGAGGAATATGCTGACATCCTAATGTGTTACGGATTTTGCGAAGGAGTGTTGTCGCGTGCACGTGATGAATACATACTGCGATATCCTACTCGTCGTGTACCTGATGTTAGCGTATTTGATGGAACTTATCGAAGACTATGACAAACTGGTTCTGTACAAAGACGGCGGACTGACATGGGACGACCATGTATCTTTGACGAAGACGAAGAAAACGAAATACGACAGCTCTTTAAGGTGGGCCCAACCACATCTACAAATGTTGTCGCACAACAGCTTGGTATTTCGCAGTGGAAGGTATGGTTTGTAATGCATACTGTTGGGCAACACCCTTACCACTATACGCCCGTGCAAGTCATTGAAGAAGGGGATCCGTTGCGACGATTAGAATTCTGCAGATTTATGCTCAATACCGATGTCGAAGATGCATCTTTTTTTAAGAAAATACTATGGACTGACGAGTCGAAATTCGACAAAGACGGTCTTACAAACTACCACAATGCCCACTATTGGGCTTCTAAAGAGGAAGGCAACCCAAACAAAAAAAGAACGAAAGGATCACAAACAAGATTCAGCTTAAATGTGTGGATGGGTATAATTTCAAATTATTTGGTTGGGCCATTCTTCCTGCCAGATAATTTGAATGGCGAGGAATACGACAATTTTTTGCGGAACGATTTACCTAATTTGATGGAAGACCTACCTATTGGTTTGAGACAAAACATGTACTTTCAACACGATGGCTGCCCAGCTCACTACAGAGGAAGTGTTCGTGCATGGCTTAATGACAATTATCCCAACAAATGGATTGGAAGAGGTGGACCCATACCTTGGTCGGCGAGAAGCCCAGACCTAACACCGATGGATTTTTATGTGTGACGTCACATGAAAAGTCTCGTATACGACCAGATGACTCCTATCGAAAACGTGGATGTCCTAAGAAAAAAAATAATTGATGCGGCTGACGAAATGAGGCGGCACCTCACAACCAGCGTTGTGAAAAGTAATTTAAGAGAAAGAATGATAATTTGTGTTAGAAATAGGGGCGACCATATAGAACATGAATTATAATTAATAAAAAATATTAAATTGCAAGGTTTTTTGTTTTATTTGTGTATTTTTCGTATTTTCACCTAGAACTAAAAATTTACCTTTTGCTACCCGAGCCCGCTTTAGGTGTCATTCTGTGTACAGTTTTCCTATTAAACTCCTAGTATTATACCTTTTTTGATAGCTAAAAAGACGTAAAAGTTTTTAAAATAATTTGCAGAATAACTTCCATACATTTTTTTTTTCTCTTTATTGATTTAAAGTAGGAAACACTTGGTAAAAATCTAGAAACATTAACAAGCCGCCATTTGAAACTGTTAGTAACTAGTTCAAATTTTTTTGATGATTTTTGATACTTGACATACAGACTAACTAAAAATAACCAAAAAATCGCACTCGAGAACCTCTAATAAAAAAAAAATTGATATAAAAGCAAAAAAAACATGTTTTTTTTAGAAAATCTTTAAACTTCAATATCTCGAAAACGGTTAAGTTTAGGACATCATGTCATAGAGTCAAATCGGTCAGAAACGACCTAAACTATAACGTTCTTAATTATTTACGACGACTTTCCCTGTAACCCGTATATAGACGGACGTGCGCGGCGGTGGGTTCCGGAAAATCTGAGTTTTTGACGGTTTTCACCGGTTTTCCACAACGCAAACGCATCGGAAGTGAAGTTAATTGCCCGACGAACATTTGAAGACATTAAATCATTAACGGGCAGTTCGTTTGGTGGGTGGATCTCGTTCGAAGATAACCTATATAAACAAACCTAATAAAATTTCACGTATTCTATTTAAATATCGAAAGAAATAAAAACCAATGACAAAAAATTGTGTAATAAAGTGTTTTAACTGGATGGGAAATCATCGACTAGGCATGATATGTTACGCAGACGATGCCGCTCTAATTGTGAAAACTGAGGATGACCTCCAAAGACAACTGCATCGATTCCACCTCACTGTCCAACGATTTAACATGACAATATCCCTGAACAAAACCAAAAGCCTAATCTTCTCCAGGGATCCTGTCAAATGTAAACTAGTTGTGAATGATCAACCCATCGAACAGATCATGCAATGCATATACTTGGGAGTAGAGGTGGCCAGTGGTAACAACCTGGAAAGAAAAACAACTATACAAGCAAGCAAGGCCAGAGACGTAATATGGCATAATAAGCATATGCGAATCGAAAGCAAAAAAAATATATAAAACATGTATAAGGCCTATCCTGACTTATAAAGTGGAAACAAGAGCTGATACAATTAAAACAAAGAGGATAATAAGAACAGCGGAGATGACGACCCAGAGACCAATAGCAGGAAAAACGTTGCGGGAGTCAGAAGTGAGGAGATCAGAAGAACATGCGGAGTCGAGGACGTGGTTAGTTCAGGTTAGTTGGAGCAGCAGCATTCTTCTAGACTTATATGTATTTTAATTGAAAGGTCTGGAAATATTGTTTTTTTTTAGATAAAGTCTGGGTGTTTTAAGAGATAAAACTAGAAATTAGTATTAATTTAAATTATCTGTAATTACTTTTATGCCTTATTTTGTACTATTTTGAGTGTGTGAGTGTTAATAATTGAATAAAATAAATAAATAAGATTTGTGGCTGTATTATAAATCATATTTACCTAAACTCGCCATGTACTTCTTTTTTGATGAAGGTTGGTGATGAAGTGGAAATAAGGCACCAATAATAAAGTCACCATTAACGTATGCTGAAGTTCTTTTATCCGGTTCAGAATTATCTGAATTGTCAACTAAATGAGCAAAAATTGAAATCAGTAGGAATACCATAATCCATGAATAGCTCGACCTTTGCATGTTCTGTGCCTATGTTTGTTATATTGACCTTCCTCATTATGATAATAATCTGTAAAAATAAGATTTCTATAATTAGTTGAGTAATCTTGTATTAAGGGTGACAAGGATTTTTTATTTAAACTTATTATTATAAATCAGCTGTATATTTCGAAGAAAAAGAAACTGAAAAGTTTTATGAGTATAATTTTGGGAATTTTCTTCAGACCAATTAAAAAATATGGCAAAACCAGGATTGCTTTAAATAGTTATAAACCAGGGGTGCTCAAACGGTCGATCACGATCGACAAGTCGATCGCGAGTGCTTTTTGAGTCGATCTCGAGAAAAAAATTCCGATATAGAACTATTCACAGATTTCGTTTTAGGTAACTAAAACAAAATGTAATGAATCAACTACTAAAATTTATTCGATCCACAATTAGGCCAGAATAACCCCCTCATCACTTTCTTTTATCGTAATAACCCCCTGCTAGCGGCAAAAGGCGGCTTTGTCAAAGGAACGCGCGGTACTTGTCAAAGAAAAGCCGCGTTTTTGATTCCCGCCGATTTTTCTAGAAACTTCGGGCGGCGTGTTTGACGGGAACATTCGAGACTTCGCGCCGATATAAATGTTGCGCCTGCAGGAATAGGAGTCAGTCTGAGTTGTAATTCGAAGGCGATACATCGATACAAAGTTTATTAATAAATAGTCCAAAATGAGTGCGGCGAAGAAAAGTAAAACTTATCATTTTTAATAACGATTGGGAGGAAGAATTTTTTCTTTTGTATGGTAAAGGATAACTGCATTTGTCTCATCTGCCGTGCGTCAGTTGCAATACCTAAGCGTGGGAGCTTAGAGAGGCATCATAAAACGGTTCATAAAAACTATGAAAAGGATTTTCCGTCATAGAGTGAATTAAGAAAACGAAAAGTACGTGATTTGATAATTTGTTTGAAAAAAGAACAAACCATGTTCACAAGACCAGCCAAACAATAAAAAGCTGCAACGATTGCGTCATTTAAAATATCTCATATATTGTTGAAACACAAGAAACCATTTGATGATGGATTGGTTGTGAAGGAAGCATTTATTGAAGCGGGGGAGACTTATCATGGAATGTACATACTTTTCTTTACAGTTCGACGAATCCACCGATATGACAGACACTGCCCAGCTGTGTATTTTTATTCAAATGATATTCAATGACACGTCGGCTAAGGAAGAGTTTTTGACAATGATTCCTCTGAAAGGAAAGACCCGTGGCGAATATATATATGACGTTTTCTTCAATTTTGTAACAAACTACAAGCTACCAATATATAAACTAGTGTGCATTACAACCAATGGAGCACCAGCAATGACTGGAAATCAAAACGGTTTTGTGGCATTGTGTCGAGCTAATAATGATTTCCCTTCATTTTTCTCCTTCCATTGCATTATACATCAACAAGTTTTGTGTTCAAAAGTAGTTCTAAACATGGAGGGGATTATGGGCATTGCAATAAAAATTGTGAATTCTATCCGTGCACGTAGCTTGCAACGCCGGCTCTTTAAATTGCAGTTGGAAGATAGTGAGTCAGTTGAACACACTGATTTAGTTCTTCACACGGACGTCAGATGGTTGAGTCGCGGAAAATTCCTAGAAAGGTTTCAACAATTATTGCCCGAAATAACAGCTGTTCTGGACGAAAGAGGTGACGACACTCAGATGCTGAAAAACGGAAAATGGCTGACTGATTTGGCATTTTTGACAGACATCACAATGCATTTAATCACCATTAATTTGGAGCTTCAAGATAAAGGAAAAATTATTATTGAGATGATTAGCGCAATAAACGCATTCAAAAGTAAATTGCAACTTATGATAGATCAACTGAAAAGGAAGGATCTGAAAAATTTTCCGTCTTTGAAAGCAAGGATTCCTCAGTTGAATTATGATATTTATGAGGCAGAATTATCAAATATTTTGGGCCAATTAGAAATACGTTTTTATGATTTCAGTAAATTGGCAAATATCACATCATTTATGAGTTATCTTTTTTCGTGTAAAAACATTGAAGAATTAGCTACTGAAATAGCCATGTCAGTTTAACGTGGACTCATGTTCTGTTGAAAATGAGTTAGTGCAGATTATATCAGATATGCATCTCAAAGCCACAGCATCTGATACAAAATTCTGGTGTTTTATATCTGAAGATAAATATCCGAATCTAAGGCAAATCGCCCTTCAACTGACGGCAATGTTTGGTTCAACTTACTTGTGCGAGTCTGCATTTTCTGAAATGAAGATAATTAAGTCAAAATATCGCAATCGACTAACTGACGAACATATGTCATCATGCTTGCGATTAGCACTCGGTAATTACGTACCATCTTATGAAAAGTATGCTGAGGACATGCAGTGCCACGCTTCAACATCCAAAGACACTCTTTAGTTAAGTTTAGACACTAGAACTCGTTTGTTTTGTAAGAACCAATAAACTCGCAATTTTGAATAATTATGAGTTTTTTCATTGACATTTTAGAGCAGACCTACACTTACCTTGACTAAAAAAATGCATATTGTGCGGAAAACTAATATCTATGCCACGATACACCATACCTAGACGACAATCCTGCATCACACTTACTTGCAGCCTCTCAGAGTCGATCGATCGTAGTCTAACAATATTGAGGTAGATCGCCAGCAGTTCAAGTTTGAGCACCCCTGTTATAAACAGTCTCTTTTAAACTGTCTCAGGCTGATTCTCAAAATTTGAAAACATTGTTTAAGCATATTTTGACACAGTGAACTTTTAACGCAAGTAAAATTATAAACAAAAATTGAGAGGGACGACACCCTATGAAATGAATGGCGTGATATGCCCCATTTTCTGTAATGAGTTTTTTAAAATTATGCTTCGAGAATTAATAATCAGCTACCTTCGTATTTTTTGATGAAGGAAAAATTATTTTCCGCCACGTATTTACTCGAGTAATCGAGTACAATAATTTAAATATCATCTTCATTTGTAGCCAAGACAATATATAAGTACGAAATTTTAAAATCCTATTGCATACATTCTGTACTTGCACAAAAATTCGAAGATCGTGGAAGGCTTCATCAGGGTGAATTAGATATGTAAATTAAATTTCATGCTAATAATATTTTAATAATTCTATCTATAGCTACTTCTAGCTAGATTACATAGTTAGTGTTATCAGTTTAGTTCCAAATATAAGAAATTGTATAAATGTCAAAATTTTCATATTATCTAATGGCTAAAAAATATTTTTCAATGTTCTTCTTTTAACTTTTTTACAATTTGTTAAATTTAACAAAAATTTACAAAAATTTTTGCAATATTTTTCTAGTAAAACTTTAAGGTTACATGTTGTTTACAGTACATACTTGTTATATACCAGTTACCTGGAAATAATTTAGAAACAATTACATATAATAATTAAAGTATCAATGTTCCATTATTATATTATAATTACGTCAAATGAATTTTAAAAATTATATGATATATATATATATATATATATATATATATATATATATATATATATATACATACAGTAGAACACCGATTAACCGAGTCGCGATTATCCAAGCTCCGGATTAACCGAGCCAATCTAAGAACGTGATTATCCGAGGTACGCGCGTCTATGCTGCGTATTAACCGTGTGTTATAGCGTTTACTACGGAAAAGTACGAGTATACTTACATAATTTATTTGGTTGGAGTTCTGGTAGTTAAGTGTAATTAATACGAACTGCTTTGTTTGAATTTTTGTTTGTCGTATCATAATGGAGCAAAACAAGCGTAAAAGAATCGTCGTTCCTATTGAAGAAAAATTAAAAGCCATCAGAAGAATTGAAGCAGGAGAGACAATTAAAGTTGTTGCACGAGATTATGGAGTAGGTGAGGTAACAGTTGGAGATTGGAAAAGAAACCGCACAAAAATAGAAGAGTGGTGTATAAATCAAGCCTCCTCGTCCTGAGGAAGAAAATCAATGAAAACCGGCGACTATGAAAACCTTAACGAAGCTTTATTCATGTGGTTTAACCAACAGAGATCAAAAGGTGTGCCTCTGTCAGGTCCAATTTTACAACAGAAAGCAATAATGATTAGTAGGCAATTCCCAGAGATAGATCAGTTTACCGCCAGTTCTGAATGGCTTGACCGCTGGAAAAAACGGTACGGTGTACGACAACTGACTGTATGTGGTGAAAAGCTTTCTGCTGATGTGTCATCAATTGTGACGTTTAAGCAGAACTTTAAAAAGCAAATCGAAGATTGTGGATACACATGTGATCAAATTTAAAACTGTGACGAAACTGGTTTGAATTATAAAATGATTCCATCAAAAACATTGGCATCTCGACAGAAAAAATCAGCTCCTGGGCACAAACGAAGTAAGGAAAGATTAACTATAATGGTATGTTCCAATGCATCTGGCAAGCACAAAATCCCACTGATGGTGACTGGCAAGTCTGCACGTCCAAGAGCTTTAAAAGACATCTCCCGAAAGCCCTACCAGTCTATTACAAAAGTCAGAAGAGCGCATGGATGGATGCGACCTTATTTACTAACTGGTTTGAAGAAGAGTTCGTGCCATCTGTGACTAAATTTTTGAACAAAAACTGTCTTCCTATTAAAGCAATTTTGTTAATGGATAATGCCCCATCTCACCCTGGAGAAGGACTTCATGTGGGCGAAATTGTTGTAAAATTTTTTCCTCCAAATGTAACCAGCATAATGCAACCAATGGATCGAGGCATCCTCGAAAACATTTAAAAAAATTATAGGCGTTTATAACTTGAACATCTCTTAGAATACACAGAAAAGGAAGATATTATCAATGGGATGAGAAAGGTTACACTGAAAAATGTTATTTACTGGGTAAGTTAAGCTTGAGATTCTGTGCGTACTACTACTATTCAAAAATCTTGGTCAAAAGTTATTGATTTTGGGGACTATAATGACAGTGAAGATGATACTCCATTAAATGAATTAGCTTTGAAATTGAGAAGCCATGGAGAAATGTCCTCTTCAAATTTTGACAGCGAGATAGAAGAAAAAGAAAAAAGTTTATTTGAATTAATGCAAAAATTAAAAGGTTGCGAAAATGTGACAAGAGAAGATGTTGTTGAATGGATTACAGCAGATGATTTAGAAGAAGAAATGAGTATTGAAGAAATAACGAATGCCTTTCAGGAAATCGAAAAATCGATGACGAAGCGGCGGTGGATGAACAGTCTCCCACTAAGATCTCTCATCAAGAAGGAAAAAGCTTTGAGGTATATCGAACAACAACCAGAGGCAACACCAGCGGATTTGCTTCTTCTTAATAGATGGAGAAACATTGCAGCGAGAAAAAGAAGATGCAATATGAAACAGAAGCGCATAGATACCTAATGTCACTGTTTTATAATGTATGTACCTATTTATATGTTAAAAACGTTAATACATCGGTTTAAAGTATTGGTGTTTATTTTTTTGAATGAATAAAAAACAAATCCGGATTATCTGAGTTTTCAGTTATCCGAGGAGGGTGCCCCCCTACATTACCTCGGATAACCGGGGTGCTACTGTGTGTGTATATATATATATATATATATATATATATATATATATATATATATATATATATATATACATATATATATATATATATATATATATATATATATATATATATATATATATATATATATATATATACATATATATACATATATATACGATATATATATATATATATATATATATATATATATATATATATATATATACATATATATATATATATCGTAGGATACAACGATTGTAATAAGTACGCATGCCAAATACGCCATCGAAAGCGGGCACAGCAGCTTTCAAGCCGACAGAGTGGTTGATACGGTCAACACTTAAAAGCAGGCAGCGCTTTACCTTAACTATATATGCCTGAGGGGGGGATCCCTTGAAAAGTTATTATAATTTTAAAGTTACAACAAAAATTTTTTAAAACGGAGAAAAGTTATTAACAAAAGGTCAAATTAAGATAGTTAAAATGGATGAAAAATAAAATAAAATAAGCCAGTGGAAAATTTATGCAGTATCGAAATTCAAAGAAACTCTAGTGTAACCATCATTTGTTTTTATTTTTTTAGATATGTGTAAATGGAGCTTAAACCTTCGACGTCTTTTTTGTGATTAAGACTATTTGTTTATATAGCACATTTCCAGAAAATTCCGTCTGAACATGTTACTTTCAGTGTCCAAAATGAAAGTTTCGTTATAGTGGACTTTATGATCGTATTTGTTTACATGTTGCCTGAGACTGGTCGAATTTGGTTTTGTGCTTCCAGACACTTTTATGTAGACCGAGTCTTTTAGATAATTTTTTTGATGTCTACATTTAATTTTTTTCCAAAGATCAGTTTTAGTAGTAGCAACAAAGCTTTAGTAGTAGCAACCAAGCCAAACAAACTGAGTTTGTTGTAGTAAATCGAGATGTTGAGTGTTGGTTTCGAGGACAAACTCGCATTTTCTTACTCCTGAAGAAGTTATCAAACGATAACGAAATATTGAGTTTTAAAGAAGAAAAGAGTTTTATTTACAGTCCAGACCGATTCCCGATAATCATACATATATCAGATTGACGTACGATCGATAACATATCACCAAAATCTTATATATATATATATATATATATATATATATATATATATATATATATGTATGTATGTATATAAGAAAGAGGAAGGACAGTAACAGGGCACTGGTAACAAACAATCGGAAGTTTAACTTCTGGGGAACGCCCTTCCCTTTTTGCAAATACAAATGTTGATTGTTAGCTATAATTTAAAAAAGATGAATTGTTTTTATGCTAAACTAAAGGACAAAACCGATACTTTACAAAGATCTAATGTAATTTACGACATTCCCTGTTAATGTGCTTTGATCTACATCGGACAAACGTCACAAAAGCTCTCTAAGAGATTAGTTTTACACAAAAGTGATAGCAAACATAAACCTAACGCAACCAGTTGAATCTACATGCCAATAATACAGACCATAGAGTACAATATAATAACAGCTTCATTCTGGATGTTGAAACTCATTACTTCAGAAGCTGGAAATGTGTTACATAAAAACTAACAAAAATAATCTCAATCACAAAAAAGACATAGAAGGATTGAGCTCTATTTACATCTATTTGCTAACACAAAATCACGCCAAACTAATCAAAAATAACAAGTTTTATGAAAAAAATTTGTTTCCAATAAAGTTGATGTTTCCTTTTCTGTTACTCCTGTATATATTACTTTATGATAAATAATAAATAACTTTTCCAATAATGGCATTTATTTTAAATATTTTAAATTAATTCATTTGTCTTTTCAATATAAAATTCAAAAATAAATATTATCAATAATAAATAACTTTTCCAATAATAGCATTCACCAAAACTTACTAAGTCTTTAGCTTTAATGTTTTTGGCTTTTTTGTCGACCTGCTGACTACATAGAGTACCAACAATATCCGGCGTCGGACTCAAATATTACTAAAAGTTACTAAATGCGAAGTCAAAAAATTTAATATGGAGTACCATTTCAACATCATGGTCTTTCTCACAGTTGTTTCTGTCTTGAAAAGTGTTTTTTAAAGAATATTTTTACAATATTTTATTTTCTGATACTTGTGTAATTATCTAAGTGTCCTTTTGTCATGTTTTTTATGCTTGTGCTTATTATCTGGCCAACCAGAGAGAAATTAACTGCTGGATTTTGTATGTAAATTATTATAAAACTTTATAAATTTATAAATCACATATCATAATGAACGTCGCAACTTTGTTTTTCTCTACCTTGTGTGCATTTCAGTATCCAGAAGAAGCTACCAATTAGGCAGCGAAAGCTTGATAACAAAAAATAAAAAACGGATACTAGAGCCTAAAGATTTTTGACTACTCATCTCTTCTCCTCATAAGGGTGTTCCCCAGTAGTTAAACTATGTATATATATATATATATATATATATATATATATATATATATATATATATATATATATATATATATATATATATACATATACGTATTTACGAATACTTGATATTTGAGTAATTTAAGACTTTTTGTTCATTCATAATAATTATACGGTGCACATTTTTTATTGAGCCTTGTAATCAAGTTCTACAAATAATTGCGAAAAGTAAAGGAATTTACTAAGTGACAGATGAAGCGCCGTTCGCTGCTACCCATCGAAAAGTTTACTACAATTGGATGTAGGATTTACAATATTTTAATTTAATTTACAACATATTAATTTACACATGTCTGCTACAGCATATAAGACGTCATCCTTTTTAATTGATTTAATCAAATATCATATCAAATTTGAACCTAAATATAGTATCAAAAACTCATACGAACTCGTGAATAAAGTTAAGAATATAACAATTCCAGATAATTCTAAATTAGTCTCTTTCGATGTCAAAAACTTATTTCCAAGTGTTCCTCCAGACGAAACAATAATTTTAATAGAGAACCTATTAACAAAAAACAAAGTAAATGAAGTTATAAAAATGGACATAATTAATTTATTAAGAACTTGCCTAAGACAAAATTATTTTTCATTTAACAATACATTCTACAATAGTAAGGAAGGGTTAATTATGGGGAGTCCATTAAGTCCATTACTTGCCGAAATTTTCATGGACAGGATTGAAACAATGATATTTAACAACCATAACAACAATAGTAGTAATTGCCCATACTGGTATCGATACGTAGACGATATAATTGTATGCTTTACAGGTACGGACAGACAATTAACTCACTTTTTACAGTGTATTAATTCTTTACATAGAAATATCAGTTTTACAATGGAAGAAGAAGTCGAAGGGAAAATCAATTTCCTAGACTTAACAATTAGTAAAGCCAGGAAAAAACATGAATTTGCAATATATCACAAACCTTGTCATACAGATACCACAATTCACAATAGTTCTCATCACCCTAACCATCATAAACTTGCCGCTTATCATAGTTTTTATACATAGACAAACTAATATCCCCTTATCAGAAGAAAATTTTACTAAAGAATTAAACTACATAAAACAAGTAGCCGTTAACAACGGTTATTCGGTTACTTTAATCAATAGTATCGTTAAGAAAAAACTTAGAAACAAGGCTATCTCAGAAATATACCCACGTTTTAAGGACAGAAATACCACTTTTAAATGCTTAACCTATTTCGGCAAACCAACGGAAAAACTGGGGAAATTTTTAAATCAAAAAAATATCAACATAGCGTACAAGACTAACAATACTATAGGGAAATACCTTAAAAACTACAAACCACAAATCAATAAAGATAACAAATCAGGGGTTTATCAATTAACATGTGGGTTATATCCTAAAACATACATCGGACAAACTGGACGTACATTTAGACAAAGAATTACAGAACACGAAAAAAGTTTCATCCATAGAAAATCTAATTCAGCATATGCTAATCATCTATTAACAGAAAATCACACATTTAACAAGAATTTCAAAATTTTACACACCCAACAAAAAGGTTTAAAACTAAACCTTTTAGAGACTATGCAAATAAATCGATTAAGGTCTACAGGTACTTTACTCAACGACCAGGTAGATTTAAGCAATTCACCATTATTGAATTTATTCTCTTAACTCCAAATCTGTGTGGATTTTCCAATACTATCAATGTAATTTAATTAGGTGTAATATTATAATTAAGAAATTATATAAAACTATGAATATTAAACCTAACTTGACAGTGTAAAATGTAGATCTGAAGAAGCTGCATCGACAGCGAAACGCGTCATCGCAATTTAAATAAACCAGTGGAAATTGACTAAATACAGTCTTTTATTATATATTTTCCATTTAATTTGTCTTACTTCGCCACGTATCACGCTAGTATATAAAGAATATGGTTACGAGTAGAAATTAAACCAGAATTAATTCAAGAAGATTGGCTACAAATATTACCTTAAAAAGTACAGCTTACTAGCATGTCTACCACAAAGAAAGTTATTTATGAAAAAATTCCAGCTAAACTCAGTTGAGTTTCTAATATTTATTGCCACCATGTATTCTTGTCACACGTTTAACAAGTCTACGTAATATTTGCGGTATTTCATTTCATATGGAATTCGAAATTTGAAAGCTTCGATATGAATTGACAATCCTAAAAAATTTGGGTAAAAAAATCCACGAATTGTGGCAGGTTTAACATTGAATCGATGACGTATGTTTCTAATTCTTAAAATAGGATGAAAACAACACAAAAATCTTATCTTACCTATTACTCCATCCACAGCAGCTTTCGAACCGACAGAGTGGTTGACACAGTCAACGCTTTAAAAGCAGTTGCTTTACAATAATTACATATACTTGAGGAAGGATTCCTCGAAAAAGCGCTGCCTGCTTTTAAAGCGTTGACTGTGTTAACCACTCTGTCGGTTCGAAAGCTGCTGTGTCAGCTTTCGATGGAGTAATAGGTAAGATAAGATTTTTTGTGTTGTTTTCATCCTATTTTAAGAATTAGAAACATACGTCATAGATTCAATGTTAAACCTGCCACAATTCGTGGATTTTTTTACCCAAATTTTTTAGGATTGTCAATTCATATCGAAACTTTCAAATTTCGAATTCCATATGAAATGAAATACCGCAAATATTACGTAGATTTGTTAAACGTGTGACAAGAATACATGGTGACAATAAATATTAGCTTTCGATGGAGTAATAGATATGCGTACTTAATACAATTCGTTGTATCTTACCATCGTGCTCCGTAACTTCTGGGATAAGTACCACTTGATACCGTTCTCTTGTTTGTCAATCCTAGCCTGACTGACGAGCCGTGATACGGCGAAACGCGTCTCAGGATGGATTTGACAGACAAGAGAATAGCTAGTAAGCTGCTGGTATATGGACTTCTGTCTATTTTCAGTTGCTTTACAATAATTATAATCTAATAACTTAGTTTGTACTTTAATAAAGGTAAGCAACGAAAATGTTAATTTTAAGACACCCGCTAAATGTAAAGATATTCAACCCCTTAGGTAGATTATTCAAACAAATGAAATTTTTTGTTCAATCGGGGGATGACACAACAGCCACAAGCTGACAGAGTGGTTGGCACATCAACACTAAAAGCAAGCACCCCGTTTTGCGAGAGATCAACCTCAGACCTTATGTGGTTTATTGTAAAACAACTGAAAACAGGCAAACACCATATATCAGCAATCTACCCATTATTCTCTCATTCCTCCATCCATTCCGAGACGCGTTTCGCCGCATCACGGCTCATCAGTCCGGCTAAGATCGACAAAAAAGAGAATAGAATTTCTAGTACTTATCCCGGTATTTACGAAACACAACGGTAAGATACAACCGGAATAAGTACTAGAAATTCTGTTCTCTTGTTTCTCGATCCTAGCCAGCCTGACACAAGTTGAACCTTCTCTATTATCAAAATATTTTCGAACTACCGTAAAGTCATTAAAAAGTATAACGTCAAAATTACTAAAGCAATTTACCCAGTACTACCCTTGAAAATACGAGGTTTTAAAATAAAGACATACTTTGAGTTTCTTACATTAAGGAATACGTGAATCTAAGCACAACAACTTGATATTTTAAATAACGGGTTTTTTATAAGGACATATTAATAAAAAGAGAGCTAAGAAAAGGAAGAACGTCTGTAAAAGTTAAAAATAATGGAAACAATATATAATTTGCAATTTCCTCGATTCAAAGGACCCTGAAAAGGACAATTAACACAGAATATTCAAAATAACTCTTCTAAACTCCTCTTCTATCCTTTAGTAACTTATATGGTTGGATATTAATAATATTAAATATAGACTATTTAACATTTACAAAATTTATCAATCGCTACTCTTTCCACCACATTTCCCTGTGGAGATAACGTTCACAAACTATAGATTCCATCCCTACTTCAAATATTGTACACCAAATTTTGTACACGATATTTGATAATTATTGTGACAACACTATGACAGACATATATAATAAAAGACTATTTTTAGTCAATTTCCACTGGTTTATTTAAATTTCGATGACGCGTTTCGCTGTCGATGCAGCTTCTTCAGATCTACATTTTACACTGTCAAGTTAGGTTTAATGTTTATTTTTAAATCAAAATATATCAACATAGCTTACAAGACTAACAATACTATAGGGAAATATCTTAAAAACTACAAACCACAAATCAATAAAGACAATAAATCAGGGGTTTATCAATGAACATGTGGGTCATGTCCTAAAACATACATTGGACAAACTGGACGTACATTTATACAAAGAATTACAGAACACCAAAAAAGTTTCATCCACAGAAAATCTAATTCAACATATGCTAATCATCTTTTAACAGAAAATCACACATTTAACAAGAATTTCAAAATTTTACACACCTAACAAAAAGGTTTAAAACTAAACCTTTTAGAGACAATGTAAATAAATCGATTAAGGACTACAGATTTAAGCAATTCATCATTATTGAATTTATTCTCCTATTTCCAAATCTGTGTGGGTTTTCCAATACTATCAATGTAATTTAAATTAGGTGTAATATTATAATTAAGAAATTATATAAAATTGTTAACATTAAACCTAACTTGACAGTGTAAAATGTAGATCTGAAGAAGCTACATCGACAGCGAAACGCGTCCTCGCAATTTAAATAAACCAATGGAAATTGACTAAAAACATATATATTTATATATATATGTTTTTATATGAATTTCCATCAAGTAGAAGCTACAACCATCCAAAACTATGGCAGAGCACGAAAAAAAAAATCAGTTGTTTATAAACAGTTAAATAATTATGAAAAAAATAAGTTTTTTTGTACATTTCCGAAGGATTAACTAAAGCCCATTTTATCCCCTTTTATATGCTGAGGTTTCATTCAAATGAGTTGATTTGTTTAAGAGCAAGAAGGTATTGTTTAAAAAATTACAGTTAATTTGGTCGAGACATTATTATGGCCAAATTGGCGTATTTTCAACATTTCGATAAAAAATGAAGAGATAGTCATTTTTTTTCTTGTAAATTTTACGAACTCTGATATTCTGATGCTTATAACCCTGTTCAAATTTGATGTCGCTATTTGAATTATAATCTTGGCCTGAAAAAAACCAGAATTTCGAAAATTTACGATAACTAAAACTGAAGCACCGCTATACAAAAACGGAATATTGCAGCCGATTGTCTATTACAACACATGGCAAAGAATGTTCTTTTTTACAAACCTGTTCAAATTCGATGTCGCTAATGGCTAAGGAAATTTTTTTTTGAACTTAAAGCCTTTCAACCGAGAACATCGAAATTTTATAATAAATAAAAAATTGAAACATTTCTATTCAAAAACGAACTTTCCTCGCATATTGTCTATTACAACACACGATAAAGAATGTTCTTTTTTATAACCCTGTTCAAATTTGAAGTTACTATTTGAATTATAGTTTTGACCCGAAAAACCAGAATTTCCAGAATTTGTATCATATAATTAATTTAACTCTCAATAAAACAAGATAAATTTAAATAAATATAAAATAATCCCAAATGCTAAAATCTCTAAAATAAATTATTACTTAGAAACATTGAAATAAAATATTCCAAAAGCAAGTATACAACACAGAATATCAATAATGATTTAAATCCACTCTCTTTTGAAAACAGCCTGGCACTGTAAAGCATTCATAGTAACAAAAAACCAGTGAAAACGCCTAAGTTTCAACGAAAATTATTTCAGCTGTTCATCAAATTCTATTTTAATACCATATTCGCAAGAGTATTGCTTTTGTTGACTAGACCACAATTTAAAATCGTGAACACATGTTTTTCAGTATTTTTTTCTTGGAAATGTTTATTACAACATCGAAGTTTTGTAATTGTACCTACTATAAATACAGAAACCAAAAATAAAAGTTAAGTGTTGTGGCCCTAAATGTATTGAGTTTACTTATTTATATAGAACACATTTTGAAACATAAATATTTTTTATACTTTTTCATTTCCGCGCTAAAGAAAAATACTGTATTCGGGACAAAATCACCATTCCAGATTTTTGCTTTTTTTCACGCTTTAGTGTTTCTAGATCATGAAAAACATAGTCATTCATTTTTGTTGGTCTGTCTATCGGTTTGTTAGCACGATATATCTCGAACGACATAAGATATCAATTTCAACCTTGCCAAGTATACAGGGTTACAGGAAAAGTCGTCCTAGATAATTAAGGACGTTATAGTTTAGGTCGTTTCTGACCGATTTGATTCTATGACATGATGTCCTAAACTTAACCGTTTTCGAGATATTGAAGTTTAAAGATTTTCTAAAAAAAACATGTTTTTTTTTTTTCGCTTTTATATCGATTTTTTTTATTAGAGGTTCTCGAGTGCGATTTTTTGGTTATGTTTAGTTAGTCTGTATGTCAAGTATCAAAAAAAAATTTGAACTAGTTACTAACAGTTTCAAATGGCGGCTTGTTAATGTTTCTAAATTACGAATTTTTTACCAAGTGTTTCCTACTTTAAATCGATAAACAGAAAAAAAAATGTATGGAAGTTATTCTGCAAATTATTTTAAAAACTTTTACGTCTTTTTAGCTATCTAAAACGGTATAATATCTACTGGATCTATTGAAAATTCTACGAAAATGAGATTTCAATAGGCCCAAATGTAGACTAACATAATAATAGAATTCAAACAATAAAAAGGGTTGGAAAACATTTTTCCGGTTGGGGTACTCTCTGTGCGGGTGACATTTTTTGTTCACTAAACATTATTGAATGATTTTTAGTCTGCTCATGCGATTCGTCCGTGGTAGATGTGCTATACCGTGCTTTTCAAAAATATCTGTGTTTCATCTTCTGACTGTGTGAATTGGCTCGTAACTGGATTTTGATTTCTGCTTGTGAATATGGCAACGTATACCAACGAGGAATATGCTGACATCGTAATGTGTTACGGATTTTGCGAAGGAGTGTCGTCGCGTGCACGTGATGAATACATACTGCGATATCCTACTCGTCGTGTACCTAACCTAACTGGTTCCGTACAAAGACGGCGGACTGACATGGGACGACCACGTATCTTTGACGAAGACGAAGAAAACGAAATACGACGTCTCTTTGAGGTGGACCCAACCACATCTACAAATGTTGTCGCACAACAGCTTGGTATTTCGCAGTGGAAGGTATGGGTTTGTAATGCATACTGTTGGGCAACACCCTTACCACTATACGCCCGTGCAAGTCATTGAAGAAGGGGATCCGTTGTGACGATTAGAATTCTGCAGATTTATGCTCAATACCGATGTCGAAGATGCATCTTTTTTTAAGAAAATATATGGACTGACGAGTCGAAATTCGACAAAGACGGTCTTACAAACTACCACAATGCCCACTATTGGGCTTCTAAAGAGGAAGGCAACCCAAACAAAAAAAAGAACGAAAGGATCACAAACAAGATTCAGCTTAAATGTGTGGATGGGTATAATTTCAAATTATTTGGTTGGGCCAATTTTTTTTGAGGAACGATTTACCTAATTTGATGGAAGACCTACCTATTGGTTTGAGACAAAACATGTACTTTCAACACGATGGCTGCCCAGCTCACTACAGAGGAAGTGTTCGTGCATGGCTCAATGACAATTATCCAACAAATGCATTGGAAGAGGCGGACCCATACCTTGGCCGGCGAGAAGCCCAGACCTAACACCGATGGATTTTTATGTGTGGGGTCACATGAAAAGTCTCGTATACGACCAGATGACTCGAAAAAGTGGATGTCCTAAGACAAAAAATAATTGATGCGGCTGACGAAATGAGGCGGCACCTTACAACCAGCGTTGTGAAAAGTAATTTAAGAAAAAGAATGAGAATTTGTGTTAGAAATAGGGGCGACCATATAGAACATGAATTATAATTAATAAAAAATATTAAATTGCAAGGTTTTTTTTGTTTTATTTGTGTATTTTTCGTATTTTCACCTAGAACTAAAAATTTACCTTTTGCTACCCGAGCCCGCTTTAGGTGTCATTCTGTGTACAGTTTTCCTATTAAACTCCTAGTATTATACCTTTTTTGATAGCTAAAAAGACGTAAAACTTTTTAAAATAATTTGCAGAATAACTTCCATACATTTTTGTTTCTCTTTATTGATTTAAAGTAGGAAACACTTGGTAAAAATTCGTAATTTAGAAATATTAACAAGCCGCCATTTGAAACTGTTAGTAACTAGTTCAAATTTTTTTGATGATTTTTGATACTTGACATACAGACTAACTAAAAAAAATCGATATAAAAGCAAAAAAAAAACATGTTTTTTTTAGAAAATCTTTAAACTTCAATATCTCGAAAATGGTTAAGTTTAGGACATCATGTCATAAAGTCAAATCGGTCAGAAACGACCTAAACTATAACGTCCTTAATTATCTAGGACGACTTTCCCTGTAACCCTGTACTATAATGCCTAATGATGGAATGATATCTATAGTTTTGGACGATGTACCTTCAGGGTCCCGATAAGTTTTGTGGGGATTAAATAGTAATATGGTAGTTTTTCCTGATTCATTGTTGAGATAATAAACAAATTATGTGAGTAAATATTTATAATACAACACAGAAACAGTTGAGGCGGAAATTAAAGGGGTCGATTCAAAGGTATCATGTTATAAGTCCTTTCCAAGGTTTTTAAAGTCGAAGAGTCCTTAAATTAGGATATTTTTCCCTTATCTTTATTTACAACTCAGGAAGTGGTGAGAAATTGTGTAAGGGTTTATTTAATGTATTTAAAGAAATATATTCTTAATAATTTATCACTCTATGTAATAATTGGAGTCTAACCTTTGTTAGAAAATATAAGGAAATTGCAGAGTCTTGGAGACTCATGATGCTAAAACATAGCAATGAATACCTTATTTCTCTTTGTTCATATTTTTAAACTCGGAAAAATATAACACTCATAAAACATAAAAGGCTTATAGACCTCAGAGTTCAATATTTTCCGAAAATTACACGTTCGTAAAGTTATAAGAAATATACGATAACACATCTCATCTTTACGAACTTCCACATGCTGACGATCACCTTAAACCGTGAGAATAAACAAAATGCATTTTCAAACCATTTTCTCGTATAGTATAGAAACATAAGAAGAAATAGATTTCTTCCTGATTATTGGGCTTCTTCCAAATTGTAATATATAATCAAAAATTAGGATATACAGGGTGTCCAGTATTCCGTGTACATAGAGTTACTCTGGATTTCTGGGATGAAAATATGACCATTTAACCTAATTTACCTTAGTCCAAAAATTAATAATTTTTGAGATACAGGGTGTCAAAATTATTCTTTTATTTTAGTTTTTCTTAAGTAGCTTTCTTAATAATTGTAGTATTTGTATAAGATTGGATGCTAAGGGGTGTTTCTGAGATGAGAAATCGAAATCAGCTCACAGTTTTGTTGTAAATTGTAGAGGGCGCCACTTATTGCACTGTGTATACTTTTAAATTGTCGTAACTTTTTTTACCATTCTGTATGATAGTTTTAATTAAATATTGGCATTTTCCACCTTGTTCTGACTAAAAAAACTCTCTTGATAAAAGTTGCTACGAGCAACAATTTCTGAGATAATGTTTGTTTCCATTTTTTAATTCCATTGTCAAATTCGCAAATGCGTTCCTTCACACTGTATAGACAATAGACAATTTATTCATCTTTTCAGCTACAAAAGTTGTAGATAAGACATGTCATCAAAGGGATGTATGAACCCATCTTAGGTAATATCAAAAATAATATATAGAGAAAAAAAAAGAAATCTTACTATTAAACACATTAATACACAGTAAATACAAGATATAACAAAAAACATAACATACATATTTATAACAAACAAATTTATAACAAACAAAATACATATTGAAGATGCTTTAATTAGGTAAGGATGTTATAAAGAATAACATTCACACTCTGCCCAGCAGATAACTTTCAAATTCAGTTACAGAATAAAAAGTTTTACTAATAGTATAGTTTTTATTTGTTTTTTAAAACGTGCCATAGATTCAATCCTTTTCACATTTTCCGGCAGTAAGTTAAACAGTCTGCAACCTAAGTAATGATTAGTTTTTTTTAACATATTCATGGTTGTGTTTTTCAATATAAAAATTTTCTCTGTTTCGTGTCGGATGAGGATGAAAAGATCTATGCGACATGAAGCTATCTTGATTTTGATAGATATACATTAAGAGTTTACATATATAAAATACTTGTAACTGTTAATATTTTTCTATTCTTAAAGACTTGCCTACAGGATGCGTTATATGGCATACTAAAAATTAGTCTCATGATTCGTTTTTGCATTACCGGCACTCTGTCCAGTTCCTGCGCACTTTCCCAAACCGCCAGACCATAGAACATGGCTGGGTACGCATTAGCGTAATATACAGTTATGAGATTGGGAACACTGAATGAGTTTTTTTTAAAGATTTTATCATAAAAAAAACATTTATTTAGTCTTGAGCAAACGTCCTCTATGTTCAAACTCCATTCGAAGTTAGAATCTATTATAATTCCTAAAAACTTTGAACTATGGCTAACAGGCAAATTCATATTATTAAATACAATACTTGGGTTTATTGGTTTGCGCATTTTTGTCTTCAATTCCATAGACACGGTCTTTGATAGATTTATTATAAGGTTATTCTTTTTACACCAGTTTGAGAACTCAATATTATAATTTTTTTCTCCAAAAGTTTATCATCTTTGGCTGAGATGACTATGGTCGTATCGTCAGGGAACATAAAAACGATTCCACATGAAATGTATTCAGGTAAGTCGTTTATGAACAACAACATAGTTACTTAGCAACGCTCAAAAATCACTCTGGCAATGATGTAAGATATCATATGTTTCTATCATTTAACTGGCTTGTAGTAATACTGGCAGAAAGTAATTTTTTGATAGATATTAAACGAATTTATCAATTGTGGGTAATCGTTTATGCCCTTAGCCAGTTGGTTTTTACATTCTTACTGTTACTACTCAGTATATATCACCACTACACCAAACACTTTATTTTTGCACTCGACGCGCGTTGTTGGCTCGTTGGTCTTTCAATTTATTATTATTGTTAGCCTGTTTACCTTTAAGCATGCTCCAAATTTCAAAGACTATTCTTTTGGACCTGTCCTAAGCCTGGTGAAGAAAACGGTTGCTCGGAGCAATATTTACCAAAAGAGCTTTTTTAGAGAGGAGAAGGCCGAAAATACGAATATTTAATTAAAAATATTATACAGAGCCATATAAAAAAGTTATGACAATTTAAAAGTATACGCAGTGCCATAAGTGGCGCCCCCTACAATTTACAACAAAACTGTGAGCTGATTTCGATTTATCATCTTAGAAAACCCCTTATCACTGAATCTTGTACAAATAGTACAATTATTAAGAAAGCTACTTAAGAAAAACTAAAATAAAAGTATAAATTTGACACCCTGTAAAATTTCGATTTTTTGGACTAAGGTAAATTGGATTAAATGGTCATATTTTCATCCCAGAAATCCACAGTAATTCAGTGTACAGGGAATACTGGGACACCCTGTATAATTTGTCCATTAGTTTTAATTTTTCAAATTTTAAATATTAGATCATTTCTTTCATTTGTCCCTAATCTTTGATCCTTCCTTCCTTTTTATTAATTTTTGTAATAAATAGTTTAAACGTTGTTTAAAAAGTTAGTTGTATTATTTCTCTATCCAAAACATTGTCAAAAACACTTTCGCGTTTGTACCGCGCCCTGTCTCAGCAGTGGCCACACAATGGGTGCAGACAGCCAGCAAAAATCCAGCATTTTGAATAAAGTCCCAGTGTGGTAAGAGAATAAAATGTACTAACACATTTCAAATTCAACGGTGATAAATCAGGGTAAAGTGCTTCTATCTGTAATAAGGTGTTATTTAGTTCTAACATAAAAGCTAAATATTGCATATTGTGGTAACACTTCTAGAGTCATACACGCTACCAGTGTCAAAGAATAGAATTTTTAGAAACACTGCTTTGGACTCTAGATGTATTCTGTCACAATAGATGGGGGTTATTTACTAATGTTTAGTTTCCATAGTATTACAAAAAATTTTCCGAGCTTTTCAGATGTACTAACCAAATTTTAAGCATATAATTTATAGTAAAATATATTACGGGTTAAAGAGATAGTTTGGCCCCATGGGGCAGCGGGATAGAATATCTCCCCCGGTACATTCTGCCTGTCGTAGAAGGCGACTAAATGAACAACTTAGATAGTAGATGTTCAGATCCCACGAGGCATCGCCCGGTGTGATATCATCGCATCGGCTTAGGCTGCGTAAAGTTGCTTAACGTTTCGTAGTTGTGCCGATGTCCCCGGACTGCGAGACCGAATAGCATGATGAGGCACCTGGATACAAACAATTTCGGAGGTAAAATAGCCTCCCGTTCGGATCTCCGGGCGAGGGCTGATTCACGGGCGTCAACATGTGGAGATCACAACTTTAAAATAGATTTTTGCAATATACGAAGTTTAAACTCGAACATAAATTCAGTGTACCAACACAGCAACTAACAAGCTCGTGAAGTTGAATTATTCTCAATCAGTTGTGGCTTAACTCAGCTTATTGACGAGCCAACACGGATCCCTGATCGAGACAGAGAGTTCGCTTCTTGATCTGTTTTAACCACTAATCCAGAGATTTACACTGTCACCATCAATTCGCAGTTGGGTTCTTCCGATCATAAACTGCTTTCAACATTGCATATTCTGCCAATCAGTGACAGAGGGGCGCCTAAACCGGGCCAGATTTGGCACTATAAATCTGCCAAATGGAAAAAACTCAGAATATTTTTGAACTTTCCATTGGTTAGATGTTTGTTTTCGATCCGACGAGCCATCTGACTGCGCTAAGGAAGTTTCCGATTATTATTTTGGCTAGTCTGGACGCTTACATCCCTTTTTCGAAGAAATACCCTTCCAACGGCAAGCCTTGGTTTGATCGAAAATACAAAGAAGCTGTTGCGTCTAAACATCTTGCCTACCGATAATGGCGTGAAAATCCTAACGTCGTAAATCGTAACATCTTTGTCCTTGCCCAAAAGAGATGCAAAGAAATTATCGACGAATCCAAGGAGGTATACAATTAACGAATTAGAAACGAACTTCTTGCTTGCTCCAACAATTCTAGGTCTTTCTGGTCAGTCGCTAAGGCAGTTAATCAAAATTTCACCAAATCCACTATACCACCATTCACACGGCCAGATAATTCTATTGTAACAATACCTGTTGGGAAAGTGAATTTGTTGGCCGAACTCTTTGTTTCACATTCTACTGTCGATTTACAAGAAAAAACACCACCTACTATTCCCATAGTGCAATCAAGGATGCCCGATATTATCTTCAGACAGCGTATCATAAAACGTATTTTAATGAAGCTAGACACCAAAAAAACTTCGGGAGCCGACGGAATACCTGCCATAGTACTCAAAAACTGCGCGAGAGAGCTAACACCAGTTTTCTGTAGACTTTTTAACCTATCCTACAGAAACAGAATATTTTTCTTTTTTGCTGGAAATGCTCCACAGTTCAGCCGATACCCAAAAAAGACAAGAAGAGCGTGCCAAACAACTACCAACCAGTCGCAATAATATCGAAAGTTATAGAAAAGGCATCAGCATCTTCTAAAATATCTTGAAGGACTCAATATTATTAGCGACCATCAGTATGGCTTTCGTAAACATAGATCAACAGAATTAACTTATGTAACACATGTTTGGAACAACGCAATTGAACACTTTGGAGAATATCCAGCGGTTGCTCTTGATATATCCAAAGCATTCGACGTGTTTGGCACAATAAATTGTTGGTTAAGCTACGCTCTTCTGGTATGTTTGAGAAGTTCTGTTTGTGGCTCGCATGTTTCCTCAAAAAACGTTCTTTGCGGGTTACAGTCGAAGGATTTATTTCTCACATCTTCGCTATCAACGCCGATGTGCATTAATTAGGGTTCCATACTGTCTCCTACTCTCTCATTTACTGACTCAATGACGTCTTGTTTAGCATTTATATTATTTGTAGCTATCTTGAATTTGTACCCCATTATGAATTTACTTTACAATTCATGTTAATTTGAACTGGAGCGCTGAACAAGACAGCTATAATTAACACATTAAAAAAAAATAATAATAACCTCATAAATACAATTTCCATTGTATATAAAATTATATAATAACATATGTCAAGCAATTATATTAAAGGTTACTCTATAAATTATACCCTATTTTCATTTGTAAATTACAAGCAATTTCTTTTTCGTTTAGTTTTCTGAGCATTTTTAGTGTTGTTATTCGTAAAATTAAATTAAGAATGTATCCATATATTATTGTTCCTAAAAAAAATTATTCTTAACTACAAAGAGATGCCCTTACAAATTATCCCATATTTCTTAATATTTATGGGAATATAAAAATCAAATTAGACAAAAAGACAAAAGAATTTTACGAAACGTTAAACTCTGGAACAGTCGCACATTAGAGACTGTACATTTTATTTTTTCTCTAATGTTAACAAAACTTATTCAATTAATAATTAATGATTCTGATATAGAGCCAACCCACTTTTGTTTTTCTCTAGTACTTTGTAATAAGGGTGAGAATCTTTCTATACCAAAATAATAATGCCTGGAGATTACTTAAGAAAACTGTAAACGAAGACAGGAAAATTCATAATCTTTTTCTGAATGTTGATATAATTCAGTATTATTTACAAAGTATTAAATTTGCAAAAATACCTAAGAAGATGAGAATAAAACACTAAATTTAAAAAAAAAATACACTTTTATTGATTTTTATACCTGATACGTGTTTCGCTAAAGCATAAGCTTTATCAAAAGTATGGGTATAGAATGAAATAAATATTTTTCAATAGTTTTATAAGTACATATTTACAGGTGAGTTAACTCTAAAGGATAACAATTAATAATTATACAAACTAACTAGTCAATAAATAAATTCAACAATGGGAAATTTCCGAGGTCCAATTGGTCATTTAATAATGTGTTTGAATTCTTTCCTTTTATTGATCTCTCAGATAAATTTAATTTAAGTGATTTGTTCTGAACGTGTAAAATATGGAAATTATTATTAAATTCATGATTCTCTTTTATTAAATGTTTGGCATATGAAGAATCAGTTTTACTTTTTAAAAAAACTTTTATTATATGTTCTGAAATTCTTTATTCGAATGTTCTACCTGTATGTCCTATGTAGAGTTTATTACAAGAACCACAATTAAGTTGGTAAACACTACATTTATGCTTTTTCAAGATTTTATCTTTATTGTTCTTGATATGTTTATTTAAGTTATTATTTGTACAGTATGTGATTGTCACGTTCGGTTTTCTTAGGTATTTAGCGATTTTTTTAGTTGTTGAGCCTATATAGGTTAATGTTGCGAAATTGTTATTAATACTTTTTGTTTTTGGATACATTAGATCAATTGTTGTAACTGCGTAAAATTGTAACCAGCAACTAAAAAAAAAATTAAAATAGAAAAAAAATTTATTTCATTCTATACCCATACTTTTGATAAAGCTAATGTTTTCGCGAAACACGTGTCAAGTATCAGAATCAATAAAAGTGGAAATTTTACTAAATTTTAGTGTTTTACTCTCATTGAATATAAATTTCCAACAAGTAACGGTCGACTCAGTTAATTACCTAGGAAGATATTAACTAGTTACACAACTTTATATAAGTTTCTATAATATTTAAATGAATATAAATCATTGCAAAGAAACAACAAAGAACTAATTAAGTAATCACTTCTGTTGCCACTAGGTTTCTCTTCAAACAGCTTGATAAGTGAGAAACTACTCTTTCCATAAATATTGTAACTACCAGAGCCTTAGAATATTTTTATTATTTTTCTTATATAATAATGATTATTACTGCATCTGAAATAAAAGTTTTAAAAATTTTAGTGGTGTTTTTATTTATTTATTTATTTATATACTAGCCGGGCTAGCGGCTCCGCTCGCGTGGTCTTGATTTACTACTATCGACACCGCTTATTCCTTATGTTACCCAACGTAATAAAATATCTCCCATTCTCCTTATCTCCCAATATTTCTCCGTATTTCCCATTATCTCTACATAATTTTCATTATCTAGGCTTATCTCTGCTCATCTCCCATTTATTTCTCCTTATCTCCCATTATTTCTCCTTATCTCCATTATCTCACCTTATTTCCCATTATTTAGGCTTATCTTGACTTATCTCCGTTTATTTCTCCTAATCTCCCGTTATTTCTCCTTATCTCCCATTATTTCACCATAACTCCCATTATATAGACTTATCTCTGCTTATCTCCCATTATCTCTCCTTATCTCACATTATTTATACTTATCTCCCATTATCTCACCTTATCTCCCATTATCGAGGCTTATCTCGACTTATCTCCCATTATTTCTCCTTATCTCCCATTATCTCACCTTATCTCCCATTATCTAGGCTTATATCGAATTATATAGAACATATGTATAAATTTATAAAAACACGTAAATCGGATAAGTGGTTCTCGAGTGATAAGCCCACTAACGGACAAACAGACAGAGAGACGTTCTATATATATTGCATACTTTGCTACATGATATTGTTCCATATTTAATGCTTTAGGGAGTGTATTGCAAGAGAACGCGCTAGCGGTAAACTTTTCTCCGACTTGATTCACTATTATCGTCACTCTTATTCCTTATGTCACCTAATAAAATATATCCTATAACCTGGCCAGAGAACATACGTATGTTTAGAAAAAAAGTACGTAAATCGGATAAGTGGTTCTCCAGTGATAAGCACACTATCGGACGGACAGACAGACAGACAGACAGACAGACAGACAGACGGACAGAGAGATATTGCATTTTATACATATTATAGATATTCTCTGCTACATAATATTGTTCCATATTTAATGGTTTGGACTGTGTATTGCAAGAGAACGCGCTAGCGGCAAACTTTGTCCGACTTCATTTACTATTATTGTCACTGCTGTATGTCTGTTTTAAAAAAAAAAGTACGAAAATCGGATAAGTGGTTCTCCAGTGATAAGCGCACTAACGGACAGACAGACAAACAGAGAGACGTTGCATTTTATATATATATATAATATATATATATATATATATATATATATATATATATATATATATATATACATATATATATATTGTAAGGTGTGAACTTACCCGCTTTTTGAGGCGTCATTTTGTACCGTTTGAAAAGGTATTTAATTGCGCCCCACTTTAATTTCTGGTAATGAATTGAGTGACTAATGATTTTAAAAGAACTAAAGAAATTAAAGAAACACTAGCTCAGTTTTCCTTGGTAGAGAAATATGGGTAAGAGATAATTGTTTTACGTCTTTTTGGAATTATTTTCTATTTTTAAAAAAAAGCTTCAGTCGTACAAATTTTGGGCACCATTCATTTTAAAATAGAAAGGATCTAACTTCAGTTAAAAAAATGAAAAAAAATACTGAAGGGTTTTACAGATATTACTAAAAAGAATTATATTAGTACGACTTTTCTTATCCTGAAAAGAAAAATAGGTATTCAGTGAGACACTAGCTTTAATCAACAAAAAGAAAATTTATTCAAGTTTTTATAAAAATAAATGGTTCTAACCTTTGCAGTCCTATAAAAAGATTCTAGCCTAACTAGTAGTTATTACATTTAAATTCTGATCTATGACAACCCCGAAGACGAAAGATAGTGCTTTTCACTTCACTTAATTTATTCAAGTTTTAAATTACTGTTAAGGCACTACTCAGGGACAGGTCAATTGCAGTATGCTTTGGTAACTTACTGTTCTTATTCCTGCTTTGATGGATTACGACCGATTTCACTTTTTTTAGCAAACACTTCGAGAGCCCACTACGGCTTTTCGTTAAGAAACTGGTGCTTTACTTAGCTCGCATGATGGTTGTTATGAGCTTTTTTTTTCTAGCTCAGTCGAAGGAAGCCTATTTGGCGGCTCCGATGCAGTTAGCCTCGCCTACTCGGCGGCTGGATGGAAACTCTCCACTCGGCGGCTGGATGGAAATTCGCCAAGACCGTCGTTTCTCGGACCCTTAAATAAACCATGCAAACTCTGCCGGTAATATGGCGCCGCCGGAACCAAAACTGCGGATACACACATTTCACCAATCGCGGCGTAGCGGTAGATTCGGTCAGGAACCCGCACTGCACAGTATATACCGAACGTCTTGGAATCTCTGTTTAATATACCGTTCGATACAAAAATGAAAATAAGTACAATTTGAAGTGAAAAATCAGTAACATTACATGGTCTTAAAATCTAGGAAAAAATGAATGTTACAATATATATATATATATATATATATATATATATATATATATATATATTATATATATATATATATATATATATATATATATATATATATATATATATATATATATATATATATATATATATATATATATAATCCGAAAGGGTTATAGCACTTGTGATCACCTACTAACAGTAAAGATCATAATTGAGAAGATATCAGAATATAACCTACCCCTCTACATGGCCCTTATTGATTATGAGAGGGCCTTCGACTCATCAAACACTGGGCGATACTATAAGGACTGGGATTGGCTCGAGTTGATCACAGATACATAAGGCTAATAAAAAACATATAAGAAAACGCCAAAGCTGCAGTAAAAATACACGAAACAACCGACTCCTTTGCCATCCTAAGGGGGTTAGACAAGGAGACACCATACCCCGAAATTGTTTATTCTAGCCCTGGACGGAATTTTCAAGGTGCTGAATTGGTCAAACCGAGGTAAGTCATAAATGGAGAACATATGACACATCCGAGATTCGCCGACGATATAATTTTGTTGGCGGAAAGTAGCGAGGATCTGAAAAATATGATTAAAGAAATTCAAAAACCATAGGATTAAAAATGAACTTAGCTGAAACCAAGGTCATATGCCCAGAAGATCCTAACATCACAGTAAATAACAAGAAACAAGAGAACACAAAAGAATACGTATACTTGGGCCAAAGGATAACTCTCGGCAAGGCAAACAAAAACATAGAAATTGAAAGAAGGATTAGGCCAAGATGGGCAGCCTTTACCAAACTAAAACATATTCTAACACACACAAAAATACCCCGACATCTAAAAGCAAGGCTATATAATAGCTGCGTACTGCCAGCGATTACGTATGGAGCACAAACTTGGAAATTCACATGGAAAATGGTAAATAAACTCCGAATATCCCAAAGAGCAGCAAAAAGGAAAATGCTGGGTCTGTCGCTACGCGACAAAGTTAGAAATGAAACTATGAGAAATAAAACAAAAGTTGACAGATATAATAGACGACTCAAATGGGACTATGCATGACACATTGCTCGAACAAAGGACAATAGCTGGAGTGGGAGAGTTATACGGTGGAGACCATGGTTAGGAACGAGATCGAGAGGAGGATCAGTCACACGATTTTATGACGACATAAAAAGAGTGGCAGGACTACCATAGTTGAAAACATCTTAAAACCGAATAAGATGGAGGGAACTAAGAAATGCCTACGGTCAATACTGGGCGCAATGAAGGCTAGAAGAAGAAGAAGAAGAAGAAGAAGAAGAAGAAGAACAAGATATATATATATATATATATATATATATATATATATATATATATATATATATATCATGTTACCTTTAAGACAACCCACTAGTACATTCACGGGTGTTATTGCAATTCTACATGTATGTGGCCAAGCCAATTATACATAAAAAAATAACAAGTAAGTAAGTGTTCTACTCTGCTTGGATTCGAACTAAGGATCAGCGGTACCTTATGCCCAAACTATACGGCGGAACTAAGGTTACTGAACAACGAGATACCAGAAATGATAAGAGAGGACAAAACAAATATTACGATGCAATAAAAAAATTATGGAAAAACATTATTGTGTGATGGGATTACATCTATAATATATATAAAATATATATAAAATGCAACGTCTCTCTGTCTGTCTGTCTGTCTGTCTGTCTGTCCGTTAGTGCGCCTATCACTGAAGAACTACTTATCCGATTTACGTACTTTTTTTTAAAACATACATATGTTCTCTGGCCAGGTTATAGGCTATATTTTATTACGATAGGTAGCATAAGGAATGAGCAGTGACGTAAAATAGTAAATGATGTCGGAAATAAGTTTGCCGCTAGCGCGTGCCTTTGCAATACACAGCCTAAACCATTAAATATGGAACAATATTATGTAGCAAAGAATATCTGTAATGTATAATCTATAATATATAAAATGCAATGTCTCTCTGTCTATTTGTCTATCCATTAGTGCGTTTATCACGCGGGAACCACTTATCCGATTTACCTGTCTTTTTTTAAATTCATACATATATTCTTTGGCCAGGTTATATAATAATAATAATAATCTATATCTATAATATATATAAAATGCAATGTTTGTCTGTCTGTCTGTCTGTCCGTTAATGCGCTTATCCCTCGAGAACCACTTATCCGATTTACGTGATTTTTTAAATTCATATATATGTTCTCTGACCAGGTTATAGGTATATATTTTATTACATCTATAATATATATAAAATGCAACGTATCTCTGTCTGTCTGTCTGTCCGTTAGTGCGCTTATCACTGGGGAACCACTTATCCGATTTTCGTACTTTTTTTTTGTAAAACATACATATGTTCTCCGGCCAAGTTATAGGCTATATTTTATTACGATTGGTAGCATAAGGAATGAGCAGTGAAATAATAGTAAATGAAGTCGGACAAAGTTTGCCGCTAGCGCGTTCTCTTGCAATACACAGTCCAAACCATAAAATATGGAACAATATTAAGTAGCAGAGAATATCTATAATATATATAAAATGCAATGTTTCTCTGTCCGTCTGTCTGTCTGTCTGTCTGTCTGTCTGTCTGTCTGTCTGTCTGTCTGTCCGTCCGTTAGTGTGCCTATCACTGGAGAACCACTTATCCGATTTAGGTGCTTTTTTTTAAACATACGTATGTTCTCTGGCCAGGTTATAGGATATATTTTATTAGGTGACATAAGGAATAAGCAGTAACGATAATAGTGAATGAAGTTGGAGAAAAGTTTGCCACGAGCGCGTTCTCTTGCAATACACTCCCTAAAGCATTAAATATGGAACAATATCATGTAGCAAAGAATACAATATATAAAATGCAACGTCTCTATGTCTGTCTGTCTGTCCGTTAGTGCGCTTATCACTCGAGAACCACTTATCCGATTTACGTGTTTTTATAAATAAAACATATGTTCTATATAATTCGATATAAGCAAAGATAATGGGAGATAAGGTGAGATAAAGGAGAAATAATGGGAGATAAGTCGAGATAAGCCTCGATAATGGAAGATAAGGTGAGATAATGAGAGATAAGTATAAATAATGGGAGATGAGGAGAGATAATGGGAGATGAGCAGAGATATGTCTAGATAATGGGAGTTATGGTGAGATAATGGGAGATAAGGAGAAATAAAGGGAGATAAGGAGAAATAATGGTAGATAAGTCGAGATAAGCCTAGATAATGGGAAATAAGGTGAGATAATGGGAGATAAGGAGAAATAATGGGAGATAAGGAGAAATAATGGAAGATGAGCAGAGATAAGCCTAGATAATGAAAATTATGTCGAGATAATGAGAAATAAGGAGAAATATTGGGAGATAAGGAGAAATAATGGGAGATATTTTATTACGTTGGGTAACATAAGGAATAAGCAGTGACGATAGTAGTGAATCAAGTCCACGCGAGCGGAGCCGCGGGCCCGGCTAGTATATATATATATATATATATATATATATATATATATATATATATTATATATATCTCATGTTACCTTTAAGACAACCCCACTAGTACATCCACGGGTATTATTGCAATTCTACATGTACGTGGCCAAGCCAATTATACATAAAAAAATAATAAGTAAGTAAGTGTTCTACCCTGCTTGGATTCGAACTAAGGATCAGCGGTACCTTATGCCCAAACTATACGGCGGAACTAGGGTTACTGAACAACGAGATACCAGAAATGATAAGAGAGAACAAAACAAATATTATGATGCAATAAAAAAATTATGGAAAAACATTATTGTGTGATGGGATTACATTAAATATATTTTGAAAATTATTTCGCATTGACGAGTAGAAACTTTACTTTGGTTATTAATACAAAAGCTTATATAGTATCTATATTTAAAAAGGGAGACCGTTAGTAGAAAATGCACAAACTATAGAGGCCTAAGCATAATATCGAGTATGGGACATTTGTATGGAAAAAATTAATAAAAATATCATGGAGGAAAATATAAAAGGAAAAATTGGAGAAGACCAAGCAGGCTTTACGGCCGGAAAATCATGTATAGACCACATATACACTATAAAACAAACAATGGAAAAAAAAACTGGCCAAGAATAGAGAAGTTCATCTAGCCTTCATAGACATAAAAAAGGCCTATGACTCGGTACCAAGACAAAGATTATGGAACGCAATGAAAGAAATAGGCATTGACAAAGAACTAATATACGCAGTACAAGCTCTCTACGAAAACAACACAGTGAATATAAAAATAGGACATAAAATAAGGAAGAAACTCCAAACATCAAAAGGCCTATTACAAGGATGTTCTACATCCTCAACACTATTCAAAATATACCTCGAACAAACATTAAAAAAATGGAATCAAAAATGTAGTGGAATGGGAGTCCCAATACGAGAAGTTTACTTATATACTCTAAGTTTCGCAGACGACCAAGTAATCATAGCGCAAGATGAGGAAGACCTCAGTTATATGGTAAGAAAACTGAAAGAAGAATACACTAAAGCAGGATTAGCAATAAACTTTGATAAAACGGAATATCTAACAACAAAGGAGGGAAACGTGGAGAATCTAGAAGTAGATGACGAAACAATAATCAAAGGAACCGATAGATTTAAATATCTAGAAACCATCATTTCAAAAAACGCAGCATGAGAAGAAGAGATTAAAGCTAGATTAGGACAAACGCGAACATGCATAAGACAATTAAATTCGTTTCTGTGGGACAAGCACATTACAAAGAGAAACAAAATACGCATATACAAATCAATAATACAAAGCATAATGACATACGGGTCAGAAACATGGACGATCAACAAAAGAAATAAATCTAAAATTAACGCGGTAGAGATGGAGTATTGGAGAATATGTTGTAGAGTGGCACGTATGGAGAGAATAACAAATGAAGAAATAAGAAGCAGAATGAACATCAAAGAGAACGCAATAAACACAATTGAAAGAAAAACGATTAAAATGGTATGGACACATAAGACGAAGCGAAGATAAAGAAAATAACGAAGTGGAGCCGTATATTAATGCAATACCCATTGCCGATTTAAAATTCAACTCAGATACTCAGTTAGAAAAGCTGAGGTGAAATCCTTACATTTGTATTATAGGATTATTTCACAAATTTTATAACTTAACTTATGTCAAAATGGAATATTCTGAAGCTTTGTAAAAATCTTACAGTTATTCTTTTTAGCCCCATAAATATAATAATTTTATTTATTTATATATAGAATTTTCTAAAATTATGAAAGTTGTTTGCCTTCTGTTAGATCAAGAGAATTATCCGAAATTTTGACCTGTCGACTAACCGTCTGCCTAACCCACATTGCAAATCTCACTCGCGAAAAATTGGAAAAAATGAGTTGGACAACACTTAATCATCCTCCTTACAGCCGTGCGATTTTCATCTCTGAAAAAAGCGTTGGGAAGTCAACGATTTGATGACGACAACGCGGTGGAGGGCTTCGTGCGCAGTTGATTACGCACAACCTCCTTCCTTTTACGACAATAATATCAAAAAGCTTCCGATACGCTGGATTTCCAAAGCAGGAGATTATGCTGAAAAATGATATGTACTTGGTTTATTTGTTATAGTAAATAAAAAAAACTAAGAAAAATAAATCTCGTTTATATTTGATCCACCGTAGTATGATAAAATATATTTGTAATAATTCTGCAACGAAACTAATCATCCACAAAAATAATAGACTTCGCCCTTAAATAATCTCATTAAGTTATTACCAATGCATATAAATAATAAATAAACGTTACTCGATTAAATTATACGCTTTTCTCTTCTGTAAATTACTACATAATTAAATTTTTCATTTAATTTTCTCGATATTTCCAATGTTGTAGTCCGTTAAAGTAGACTCAAAATAATTTTATATATCACCGTTCTCAAATAAAAAGTTGTTGTTAACGACAAAAAGTTTCCTCCATAGAATGCTCTTAGAAAGTATAAAATATTTTTTAATATTTACAGGAGTATGGAACACAGAATGGACAGAGAACATAATTTTACGAAATGTTCAACTCTGGATTAGTCGTATACTTCAGGGTTTATACATTTTATTTTTCTCTTTAATGTTCGGCAAACTCGTTCAATTAACATTTAATGATTCTGATGCAGAAATAGCTTACTTTTGTTTCTCTCTAGTGATAACTTACTTTGCGACAGGTGTAAGAATTTTTATATGTCAAAAAAATAATGCTTGGAAATTATTTGAGAAAATAGCAAATGAAGAAAAGAAGATTCGTGACCTGTCGCTGAATGTTGATATGTTTCAGCATTATTTACAAAGTGTAAAACTAGCAGAAATACTTAAGAGGATACTAACTAATTATACAACCTTAGTCATGTTTTCATTGTCTATATTCGGCGTGTTTCGGTATTTAAATGAAAATAAATCAGTACAAGGAAACAGGAAAGAATTAAATCAACAAGAATCACTTGTGTTGCCATTGTGGTTTCCATTTAAAGAATCTGATCACTTGGAAATTACACTCTTTATAAATTATTATGGCTACTTTTGTACTAGGATCTTTTTATTGTTTTCTTATATAATACTATATACGCTTATGATTTTTGCTGCTTCTGAAATAAAAATTTTAATAATTCTTATTGAACAACTAGACACAATAAGTGATAAAGATGGACAAAACAAGTATTATGATGCATTAAGAAATGTTGTGATAAGACATTACTTTGTGATGGAGTAAGTACCTAATATAGTATATTATGTAAATTCTTTGACAATGAATTATCAAGGGGAGACATTACGTTAGTTATTAGTTGGATGTCAATTTACAATCGTTAATTTCACTCAGTTATTCGATTGGAAAAGCTGAGTCAACTCAGATTTTTAACATACTTATATCCTTAAATTTATGTTCTACAAACGTATAATTCTTACATTTTCGATACAGAATCTTCTAAAACTTTTTAAAACCTTTAGATCAGGGGTGCGATCTACCTCAATATTGTTAGACTACGATCGATCGACTCTGAGAGGCTCCAAATAAGTGTGATGCAGGATTGTCGTCTAGATAGGGTGTATCGTGGCATAGATATTAGTTTTCCGCACAATATGCATTTTTTTTTAGTCAAGGTAAGTGTAGGTCTGCTCTAAAATGTCAATGAAAAAACTCATAATTATTCAAAATTGCGAGTTTATTGGTTCTTACAAAACAAACGAGTTCTAGTGTCTAAACTTAACTAAAGAGCATGCTGACATATGTTCGTCAATTAGTCGATTGCGATATTTTGACTTAATTATCTTCATTTCAGAAATGCAGACTCGCACAAGTAAGTTCACCCAAAGATTGGCGTCAGTTGAAGGGCGATTTGCCTTAGATTCCGATATTTATCTTCAGATATAAAACACCAGAATTTTGTATCAGATGCTGTGGTTTTAAGATGTATATCTGATATAATCTGCACTAACTCATTTTCAACAGAACATGAGTCCATGTTAAACTGACTTGCTATTTCAGTAGCTAATTCCTCAATGTTTTTTACACGAAAAAGGATAACTCATAAATGATGCGATATTTGCCAATTTACTGAAATCATAAAAACGTATTTCGAATTGGTCCAAAATATTTGATAATTCTGCCTCATAAATATATAATTCGACTGAGGAATCCTTGCTTTCAAAGACGGAAAATTTTTCAGATCCTTTCTTTTCAGTTGATCTATCATAAGTTACAATTTACTTTTGAATGCGTTTATTGCGTTCATCAGCTCAATAATAATAGTTTTTCCTTTACCTTGAAGCTCCAAATTAATGGTGTTTAAATGCATTTTTCGATACAGAATCTTCTAAAACTTTTTAAAACCTTTAGATCAGGG
>CM032454.1:766420-807846 GCA_019049505.1 Pachyrhynchus sulphureomaculatus
TACTTACGACGTGCTTGGATCAAAACTATTTTGAATTCAACGATAACTTTTATACATCTATAGAAGGCCTAATAATGAGTAATCCTTTAAGCCCTTTACTAGCGGAAATTTTCATAGATCATTTAGAACTAAAAATTCATCAAAACGCGGTAAGCAAAAATATTGTTTACTGGTATAGATATGTTGACGATATCATTTCCTGTTTCACGGGAACAGATAGGCAACTAACAATCCTCCTTAACTTCCTAAATAATTTGCATCCTAATATTAAATTTACCATAGAATTAGAAACCAATAACTCTATAAATTCCTTAGACATATCTATATCAAAACTGAACAATAAACACGATTTCTCGATTTTTCACAAACCTTCACATACTGACACAGTCATACACAATAGTTCATCCCACCCTTATCCTCAAAAAATGGCAGCTTTTAACTAAACTAATTTTAACAAAGAATTCAACATAGTCAAACAAATAGCAATTAATAATGGATATGACCCCAACATTATAGATAATATCTTGAATAAAAAATCCTTTAAACAAGCAATCTGTCTAATTTATCCCACAGTATATGACAAAAAAGAAAAATTTAGTACACTCACATACACAGGGAAAATAACTAGAACAATTTCCAAACATTTAATAAAAAAACCGGTCAAGTGCAAGTTGAACTTGCGCAATTAGTGTTCCGTACGTTGATTGCTTTTGAAATAAAAATTTTTGTTACAGATGTATAAAATGATCAGTGACTTCACAAAACACACCCCAAATGAGTTTTCAACAAAGTTTGTTTCCAATCTTTACTGAAATCTGATGACCTTGAAATTTTTGTTTTTTTTTTTAAATACCAGAAAAATTATTAAAGGTAATGCACTTGTGATAATTTTGGTTCAATCTACACCCCGTGGAGAATATTCCGGAATTTTTTCAAAATTTTTTGATAAGTATTTTTCGAGATAAGGCGATTTTTTAAAAATAATACAAAGAAAAGTGCGCACAAGCATTACATTATATATACATTTTTTACTCGTGTTTTCACAAGCTTTCATTTGACACCACATTCGATGACCTAGTAAAAATTTTTTTTTCACTTCCGATTTCACCCCTCAAAACTAACCCCTTAAGTCAAAATTTAACTCCTAAAACTACATGGCTCTGATGAGGCCAGACAGACAGACAGACAGACAGACAGACAGACAGACAGACACCGAAGTGATCTTATAAGTGTTCCGTACGGAACACTAAAAAGAACAATAAAATAGCAAAACCAGAAATTCCTTAGGGACTATAATTTTGAATAACAAAACCAAATCTAAGAAATCCTTAAAATCAGGAGTTTATCTATTAAATTGTGGATCTTGTACTAAAACCTACGTTGGACAAACTGGTAGATCTTTTGAAACTCGCATTAAAGAACATAAACAAAGTTATTTAAAAAATAAGAACAATTCACATTACGCAACCCATATAATAAACGAATCCCATAATTTGATGATACGTTAAAAATCCTACATGTAGAAAATAAATCTAAAAAGTTAAATTTGCTTGAATGTCAAGTATTAATCGAACAGGTAGACTTAAACCATTCACCCTTACTTAATCTTTATTAGCTCTCAGAAATAGTACCACAGATTTGAATTCTTAAAATAATTCTGTCTGTAAATAATATAATAAAATGATTAGCATAATCTTGGGTAATTAAGGATAGTTTTAAGCCCTATATAACCAGGATTACTACCAAATATTTTCTTTCTTATTTACTTCTGAAGAAGCCATTGTATGGTGAAACAATTGTCAAGTGACTTTAAATATATTGGAAATTAAAACATAGTTTTGTTTTTTTATATAATTTTATTATGAATTTCCAACAAGTATCGGCTAACACAATCAAAGATCTTATTTTTTATTATTCCTAATGTTAGTTCAGGTTAGTTCACGAAAACTTTTAAGATATGTGCTGTTTATTATCTTTGTCTTATCTATTTTTTAAAAATATTTTTGGAATATTACAAGCTCTCTCATAATAAAAATGTTAAAATAATGAATTAACTAAAAGTAAAATTATTTACACTCAAACCGATAAGGTATGAAATCCTTGATTTATTATGTTATTTTTTATTATTCCTAATGTTAGTTCAGGTTAGTTCAGGAAACTTTTCAGACATGTGCTGCTTATTATCTTTGTCTTATCTATTTTTTAAAAATATTTTTAGGATATTATACGCTCTCTCATAATAATATAAAATGTTCTAGCTCTTCGCTAAAATAATGAATAAACCAAAAGTAAAATTATTTATAGTCAAAGATGTAAGTTGTGAAATACTTGTTTTATTAGGTTATTTTTTATTATTCCTAATGTTAGTAGAAATGGTGTTTTTAAAGATATCAGTACAGAGTAACCTTAAAAAATATATAGACGTTACAACTACAAGGGAAGTACTTGATAACTATCTTTACCTTTTTTTTACCATAAAATGATTTGATTAGTTCCGATACAGAAGTTTTTTAAGATCCATACACTCCATATGTGTAAGTATTTATATATAATAGCACCTCAAGAAAATATGCAAAAAAATTCTTGCATATTTAAGTATTGAGATAACCGTTTTTAATAAATTTTGTCTTATTATCGTGGTTTATATTATTTACCTTTTATTTGTAGCTCGTTATAGTATATCATATAAATAGCTATCATGTATTTTAGAAAAGCAACGTTAGAGACAAGGTGGTTTCTTTCTTTTATGTATTCTTTCTGTTGATACAAATCTCTATTCCTGGATGGTTAGCAGACGAAATTAGAGAGCAGGTTAGTATTAAAGTATTCTAATGAATATACACAGGCACCTCATAAGTGTAAGTTAAGCTTCACCTAAAATTCCGAACAAACAAGGTACTAGCGTATCACTACTGACACTTTTATTGCTTGAGAGCCTAACCTCTAACGAAAGTTTTTCAAGTAAAAAATAAAGTTCGAAAATTACTTTTTACTCATATTCAATGGTAGTCTAGTAAGTAACGTTCTGTTATATAACTGATTCTGATCGAAAAAATTCCAAAAGTAATTAAAAATCCTCCACCAATCCTTATGAGGAACTAACTGTTCAGTTGAAACTGCCAGGAGGAGCAGTTTCAACTAATCAAGGGACGTGACTCTAACTCCCACCACATATTGTAAGGAAACAAGAATGTTAGTCCTATGGGAGTCCTACCAGCAGACGATAAAAGAATTAAAAATAATATTAATAAACAAAAAGTTTGTCAGTTAGAACAACCCTTTCACCTAAATCATAGAAAATTTAATATCACATGAAGATAATGACGTAAATATTGATTTAGAAATATCCAAAAAAATATCAAAAGAAATTAGAAACATTAATCCTAGAAAAAGTATGAGCTTGTAGGTAAAACTATCCAGGCTTTGGCTAAACTTACATATCTAATAAATGCAACATCTCACTTAAAACATGTGCAGGATATTTGGAAAATGGCTAACGTAATTATGATTGTAAAACCAGAAAAAGCTCTGAACGAAGCCTCATGGTAGATATCTATTTCTCTATTGTGAATTACACTTAAACTCTTCAAGAAACTGTTATTGAAGCGACTAAAACTAATCATTGCCGAGGAGAAACTAATCCTCTTATCATTAAACTGGATTTAGGAGCAAGTATTCCATAATAGACTAAGTTAATCGAATAACAGACATCATTGAAAAAGAGCATATATGTGGAGCTATATTTCTAGATGTAGGCCAAGCTTTTTACCAGATCAAAGGAAGAGATCAATAGGTTTGCAGAAAAGCACGAGGGAAGACTCCATACCTAAGATATCATCAATGTTATGAAGGTGCTGAACAAAACCAATATAAAAAAAAACTAAAAAAGGTAAAAAAATTGGATCTTGTATAGTGTATTGTGCCTAATGCAGTACTAGTGTAAAGTGTAGTTTAAGATGTCTAAATGGTGTTCTCATCGTAATATCTAGATTGGGTACATCTTAGCTAAGTGACTATTGATTTTTAAGATACCAATAAAAGTTGTACATATACACACACACACACACACAGACACACTATATATATATATATATATATATATATATATATATATATATATATATATATATATATATATATATATATATATATAAAGGGTGATTCATTTAGAGGTACTTTTTTTTAATTAAAAAAAAAAATGAATAAAAACAATTTTATTTTATAATCTTTATTATCATATAAAAGAACCATTCTTTACAATTATTTCTTAAAGATAATTTCTTTCAAATGTTGTCCGCGACTACGGTTAACAACGTCCATTCTGAAGTTCCAATTTTCAATGACGCGTGTGAGTATTTCGAGTGGTATTTGGCCAATGACTCGAGTAATATTGGCCTCCAATGCCTCAATTGTAGCTGGCTTATCCATGTAGACTTTGGACTTTACATAGCCCCAAAGGAAAAAGTCAAGAGGTATGATGTCACATGATCTAGCCGGCCAATTCACTGGTCCAAAGCGTGAAATGATCTGTTCGCCGAATTGCTCTCGCAGTAAAGCCATGGTTTCACGGGCTGTATGGCAAGTGGCGCCATCTTGTTGAAACCAAATTTCGTCCAGACCACGGGCTTCAATTTCTGGCATCAAATAGTCTGTTATCATGGCGCGATAACGGTCACCATTCACAGTAACATTCCGGCCGGCCTCTCTCTTTTGAAGAAATATGGACCGATTATTCCACCGGCCCATAAACCACACCAAACAGTTGTTTTTTCTGGATTTAATGGCAGCTCTTAAAACCTCTTCAGGTTGTTCATCACCCCAAATATGGGCCTCATCGGTGAACAAAATTTTTCTCGAAAACAGTGGATCTTCTGCAAGCTTGTCAAGAGCCCAACGACTAAAACGGAAACGATTCCGAAGATCGGTCGGCTTCAGTTGTTGCACTAGTTGAATTTTGTATGCTTTTAAAGAAAGATCCTTACGTAAAATACGCCAAGTTGTTGAATATGACAGGCCAAGCTGTTGAGAACGGCGACGAATCAACACTTCACGGTCTTCGCGTACACTCTCCGCTACCGCCCCTATATTTTCTTCACTACGTGCTGGATGTGGTCTATTCGGTCGAGCATTATCCAATAATGAAAATTGGGTCTCAAACTTATTGATGGTAGAGCGAATTGTGCGTTCGGTAGGCCGATTATGTGGACCATAAGTTGCTCTAAGCGCCCGATATACATTCCTCGTAGAACGCCCATTTTCGTAATAAAGTTGAACAATTTGTAGACGCTGTGCCGGGCTAAGTCTTTCCATTATGAATTGTCAAACACTACTGAACAGGAATGCCACTTCAGTTGACTAGACGCATGCGCAATCTGCAATTAAATCCCCATCACAAAAAGTACCTCTAAATGAATCACCCTTTATATATATATATATACAGTACAATCCCGATTATCCGAATCGCGATTATCTGAAATCCGGCTTATCCGAAAACAAACTGTTAAAAAGCAAATTGTATTCCCATTAAACGAAAAAAATCCCCATTATTCGAAACAGACGATGAGTGGTTTCCTTAACGTGTCGGGGACTCCCCGACTGCTGTCTATGTTTTGGTTAGTCGACGAGTGTTATAAGTTCGTTTATTATTATCGCAGAGGTAATGGTTTCGTTTTAATAGATATTTTACAAAATGGAGCGTCATAATAATAAGCGTAAACGTGTTGTTATTACCTTAAAAGAAAAACTTGAAACAATTAAACGTTTAGATAATGGTGAATTTCTTAAAAATATAGAGAAGGATTTAGGTGTACTGTTTTAGAGTGGAGAAAAAATCGCGAAAAACTTGAAAAATGGTGTAGTGTTTTGTCATCGCCCACACAGGCACGAGAAAGTATGAAAAGCGGTGGATACCAAAAAGTGGATGATTCTTTATTTTTATGGTTTACACAGAATCGAGAACGTGTAATACCAATTTCAGGAACAATTTTGAAACATAAGGCAGCGAGTTTAAGCGAAGAGTTGCCGGTTATGGAAGCGCCTGTAAATTTTTCTGCAAGTGATGGATGGCTAGACAGGTGGAAAAAAGGACATGGTTTACGTCAACTGAAAGTTTGTGGAGAGAGATTGTCGGCTGATGTATCTGCTGCAAAAAAAATTACAGAGAATTTTGAGCAGCTTATGAAAGAACATGGTTTACAACTAGATCAACTCTACAATTATGATGAAAGAGGCTTGAACTACAAAGTGTTGCCGTCAAATACATTAGCTTCAAAAACGGAAGCTGGAGGGAGCACCTGGTTACAAACGTAGCAAAGAACGTATTACTGTTCTTGCATGTTTGCAGACACAAACTCCCATTATTATGTATTTGTAAGTCAGCAAATCCACGAACCTTTAAGAATATTCATCGCAATGCTTTTCCTGTTTTGTATAAAAATCAAAACACTGCCTGGATAAACGCGACTCTATGGTATTTTTAAAGACTGTTTTTTTTGGAGATTTTTGTTCCCAAAGTGGAACTTTTTAAAGGAACATGGATATCCTAGAAAATGTATTCTGTTACTAGATAACGCCCCCACTCACCCAAGTACGGAGGAACTTGAAAGTGGGGAAATAAAAGCAATGTTTTTGCCTCCTGCTGTAACTTCTCTCATTCAGCCTATGGTCCAGGGTGTACTAGAAAATTTAAAAAACAATTACAGGCGTTTATTATTGGAGCATATTTTAGAAGAAGCAGATGAAGGTGGCAATCTTACTGATTGTCTAAAAAAAATAAATTTGAAAAATATTATATATTGGATAGCTTCAGCCTGGAATCACGTAAAGAGTAGTACTCTGGAAAAATCTTGGTCAAAATTAATTCCACAAGAGGAGAGACATTACTCAGAGGCAGAAACAGAAGATAATGAAAGTTTATATCAAATTATTACAAGATATCAGGATGTGAAAGTGTTACGAAAACCGATGTTTGTGAATGGTTAAACAGTGATAGTGTGGAAGATGAAATAACTGACCAAGAATTAATTAAAAGTGTATGCAAAAATGCCAATAAAATAGACAGTAATGACGATGATGATAACGAAGTAGAAGCCACTGACAATATTCCAGTAAAAATGTCATATTCAGAAGGACTAGAGGCCCTAGAAACTTATGTAGAACAACAAGAAAATGCAACCGCCGAGGACGTTTTGTTTATCAATGGAGAGACATTGTAGCCATAAACAGAACTAACGCAAAACGAGTACAGTTAAAAATTACCTCATTTTTAAGACATTAAAATTAAGAATGAAACTATTTCATTTTCGATTTTCCGTATATATACATAAAATAAGTAAACTAATTGTTCTATTCTTTGTTTTAATAAATACCTATGTACGTAATAGCATATCGTACAAATGCTGTTAAGCCAATCTGCAATGTTGTATTTATTCTAAACCTCTATTTTATAAAAAAATTCGGATTAATCGAAATTTCGATTATCTGAAATCACTTTGGTCCATATTATTTCGGATAATCGAGATTCTCTACTATATATATATATATATATATATATATATATATATATATATATATATATATATATATATTTCCAAGGTTTATAGAAATATAATGCCATACGTATACATATACGTAGTATATGTTATAAAATTTTTTTCAATTATTATCTAAAAATAAATATAAATAGACTATTAGTTAATAGATAGCTATACTATATGAAACAAACTAAAAACTTATCAAATTATATTTTTATTCTTAGCTTAATTTTTATATACCCATCTATAAGGGGAAGCTTAAATTTTTAAGCAGACAATAAAAATGTAGGTAAGTGATACGCTAAGCTGGCAAATGAAAATGCCTTCGTCATCTGCACTAGTATATGTCGATCATAATGTAACAACCTTATTTACTAACGCTTCAAAAATTTATGTGTAATTTTACAAGCTACAAAAATTCATGTAGTTGTATAAAACAGGTTGGTGACAGAATTGATGTATGGTATTGGAATATTTTTTATTATTAAATTCATAAAAACTTTTTGGCACTAAAAATTTTTACTGTTGTTAAACTTATAAATTATTCAAAGTGCCTCAAAGGAAATGCATAACTGTACAAGGTACCCACATCGAACATATTCCCTAGTTGAAATTACGCATGGATTTTATTTTTCCTCTAAATTAATATTTCCTTTTTTTTAGCAGTGTTTTGTGATTGTTTTCTTGTTTTGATAAATAAAAATAAGTTTTTTGCTTCATTTAATGATTATGTTTTCTTTAATTATTATTTAGGTGTACGGTCATTTAAAAATAACCTGAATTTCATGTTTTTATCTTTAACGGTTTCTAAAATATTCAAAGAAAACCCATCTTCAGGCTTCCCATTTGGGTGGCTGTATCTCCCTAACGAGGGGAGATAGAAGACATTTTTATAGAAACTTCTGAACCTATTTTGGTTCAATCTACTAGGTCCTTCATTTTTGACCATACCTTTTGGGACACTTATATATATATATATATATATATATATATATATATATATATATATATATATATATATATATATATATATATATATATATATATATAAGGTGGATGCATTAAGTATTTGTTTCTATAACAAAATGTTGTTTATAACGGTCAGCGGTGATTGTTTCTGTAGGTTCTAGTAGACTATAACCTCCATATTTCACCTACCTATGACTTTTTACGTTTGTTTGTCCAAGTATATCCATTTTTTATCGCACATTGCTATAAGCCAAAAGAATCTGTTTTTTTTTACTTTGCGAGCAAAGAAAGGTGGATGGAAGAACTAACAACGGTAACTGCCTACAGAATATGCACCCAGAGTCAACTAAATATAAACAGTGGGTTTTAATGCAAGCATCTAATATATTGTAAGGAGCTGCTGCGTTGTTTCTGGGTTTGCACGCGCCCTAAATTTTGGTGTGTAGTATAATAATTAAACATTATATTTTAGAGTCTTTCTATTGGAGATGCACTTTATCAAACCAATTGGTACGAACAAAATACAAGAAGTAAAAAAATGATTGCCATTATCCTGCAACGAACACAAAAGCCGTTAACACTGTCGATTGGTCCATTTGGTCCTCTAACTTTACAAACAGTTTTAAATGTAAGATCTTTATTTCTTTAATATCGAATACCTACATAGTATACTCAGCTAGGTGGATATACTCCATGGTGGTAATATGTTACTACATTTCACACCCGTCAGAACATTTGTCAAAACAAATATATATATATATATATATATATATATATATATATATATATATATATATATATATATATATATATATATATATATACAGTCGACACTCTATATAGTGAAAGACCAAAATGTTGACCGAAATATATATAATATAAAGAAAAAATCCGTATATATTGCTATGTATGTATTTTATATTGGTAATCATTTACTTGTATTTTATAAGGTACAAGCAACAAAAAAAATTGCAAAATTTAATTATTGGAAAAGATTTTATTAAACATTTGAAAGTTTAAATAGTACATAGCATGTACATGGCTAAATACATACATGAAGTCCGTACGTTATATCTTTACCCGTGCGTCATAATTTTCAGGCCATATAACAGACGACTATTATATTATTTGTCTCTTTTCACCAATAAATCGTAGGTATTGGTAAAAAGAGACAAAAAATATAATAGTCGTTTGGGATATTGCCTGAAAACTATGGCGCACGTGTAAAGATATAACGTACGGACTTTATGTATGTATGTACTACATACGAAATAAAAAGAATAATACAAAATCTGTTAATACATATGCACATACTACGTACATACGTACTAGGAAAAATAATCAGTTATTTTCTTTTGAACATTATTTCTGAAAAATAATTGTTGCTCAACAAAATTCTCGCATTTATTCAAACGCATAAAGATTTGATGACGTACACTTTCCTGGTCCCTGAGAGTAGTTCGCACAATGTCAAATGCATTTCTTATTTCATTTTCACTAAATTTAGCAGGACATTCCCCGGTTTCAGTTTCTTCTTCATGATCTTCTATACTTTTTATATCGTGAATTATGTCTTGGTCAGTTTTTTGTAGAATACCCCATTGCCTTTTTAAGGTAGCGAGATCCATTTCGTCTTCTTCTTCCCATTCGTCAATTTTTTCAGTAAAACCTGCTTTAGAAAAGCAGTTTTTGATAGTTTTCTGAGAAACATTTTCACTCCATACTTTAGCGACTTCGGTTTATACACTCTTTAAGAGTAATCAATTTTTGGACTGGAAGGTTGTTATCAATCGCATTAACAATTTTGTGAACAATTCTGTTTCGGTAATGATGTTTTATGTTTTTTTATAATACCCTGGTCCATAGGTTGCAATTTGGAGGTCATGTTTGGTGGAAAAAAGATCAATTCAATATTCCTTTCATTTTCGTGTCCAGTTCTTTGATCCATCTTTCAAAAATCTCAGAAGTCATCCATGCCTTTTTATTATTGGCGTAATCTCACTCCAGAGATTTAACTCCTTTTAAACAACGGGGATTTTTGCTTTTACCTATGAGCAGTAATTTCAGTTTTTCTGAGCCATCCATGTTTGCTCCAACAATAAGTGTCACCCTTTCTTTACTTGTTTTAACACCAAAACATTTATCACTTTTAAAAGCAAAGGTTTTATTTGGAAAACATTTAAAAAACAAACCGGTTCCATCACAATTGAAAACGTTTTTTGGCTCGTACTTTTTCAATGCACTTTTTAAAACAGTTTCAGTCCAAATGTCACAGTCCTCCTGATTAACGCTTGCACTCTCGCCAGACACCGTCTTGAAAATAATTGAATTGCGAGTCTTCCAGGAACTCAACCACCCTTCACTAGCTTGAAAATTAACGCAGTTAAATTCTTTAGCAAATTGTAGAGCATTTTGCTTTATTAAATTTCCCGATATTGGTACGTTTTGATGCGTACGGGCCACTTGAAACCATCGTAAAACTGCTTCATTTACATCCTCGTAAGTACTCACCCGTAATCGTTTTCGACTGCTTGGAACACTAGGTTTCTTGATGATACTGTCGCGACTTTTTATTATCAGAGAGACGCAACTTGGAGAAACACCAAATTTTGCAGCAACATCAATTTTTTTGCAGCCTTTATTAACTTCCTCCAAAACTTTAATTTTCTCAGCTAAACTTAAACACACTCGCTTGGATATCTTACTTGATTCTTAAACAAAAAGAAACAATCTGAATTTGCGAATTACTAGGCCTCGACTATAAAATGGGTTTTTCCCCGGGTTTCTATAAAATGGGTTATTACCCGGGTTTCTTACAAAAATCTACCTGATTTATTGCCAACCATTAGGCGTTATAAACGCGTTAAGAACATTTTCAAAAGAATGCGTCATAAAAATGGAATTCGTGCTAATGTTAGATAAAAATGGGAAACCCGAAATGGCTAAGATCTCAATAAATGCATAAAAATTTATACATAAAATTCCGGTAAAAATTTTATTATATAGAGTGTTACTACTTTACAGATTCACTATATGCAGCGCTTTTTACATGAAATTTCATTAAAATATTCTAGGTCTTGAAAAAATTGCACTATAAAGAGTTTTTCACTATATAGAGTTTCACTATAAACAGTGTCGACTGTATATATATATATATATATATATATATATATATATATATATATATATATATATATATATATATATATATATAAATGATATGCTAACATTAATTCTTCTCCTGAAATGTTTTTTTGTAATTACCTAATAAAATATTTGGATATAAGCACCGGTATGCTTGAATGATAGAAATGCCTCAAAATGTCGTAACTAGTAAATTAATACTGCCCAAATAGCCATTTCTGACCACTGTTTTATGCCTAAAGCTAAATTTGTAACTAGTATAAATCAGTAATTAGGACTGCTCGTGGCAATAAGAATATTTCTTATAAGGTACATATTTACAGGTGATGCATGCAGCTTATACTTATACTACAGTTATGCAGAAAAATAGACATTCAACAAACTAATGGTACGGTTTGGAGATCGTCATAATTGGATAGAATTCAACTCTTATTTTTAGATATTGAAGTTATGTAGTCATTTTAAATAATAAGAAAATCAAGCAAAACAAAAAACACTGTGAAATTTTTTTTATTGCCAAGCATTTCTGTATGTTATTAAGCTTATTTTAATAACCTAAAATATGACATACTATACATTATATTGTGTGTTCATTTTTTTTTTAATTTTGAATATTTAACACCTAAAAGGTAAAGTATTTCCTGCTAAAGTAATTAGAATATAGAAATGAAAAATTCAATTCTAGCCAAATTAGTATCTTCTTAATTCAAATAACCTTTACAACGGCATACATTGGAAGAATAATTTATTTAGCTTTGTTCTTCATTTGGATAGTACTTTATTTGGTGCATAATAAAAATTAAATATACTGAAATATATATATATATATATATATATATATATATATATATATATATATATATATATATATATATATATATATATACATATATATATATATATATATATATATATATATATATATATATATATATATATATATATTTATTTATTTATTTATTTATTTATTTAATACAACTATTCTACAGAACAATCTAATTATAGGATAGGAACATTCAAATATAACAAATACAAATAGATAAGTATCTATCAAATTAGTATTTTAATAATTCTAATAACTACACTACAAGCTAAAGAAAAACAAAAAAAAAAGAGAGACCTAATCCACATTTAAACATGACCTACGTAAAAATGTTATACTGCAACAGAAAATATCAACTATATTTCCTTGCCTTTCATAATTCATGCACATAACGTATAGCGGCGAGTACATCAACAAGTATGTTCTTGGCACAGGCATGTAAAAAAGGGAATGGTTTAGGCGAGCGTGTTGAGATGGCACACGGAACCTAATACTTGAGAGGGTGCAAGGGCATTCAATTTTGTTGTTCAAGATTTTATATAAAAACAAGATTGTAGCATATTCTCTACGCCGCGAAAGGCCAACAATACTGAATCTTCTTAATATAACATCACTAGGAAAACCCAGTGGTGGATAAATACCATCTAATTTAAACCAAAGGAACTTCACAAATCGTCTTTGGATTTTTTCAATATGATTACTGTGGATCTCATATGTTGGGTACCATATAACTGAACCATATTCCAGTTTAGAACGAACCAAAGCATTAAATAAAGTGATGAGGGTTTCAATGTTTGAAAGGTCTCTAGAATTCCTCATGATGAAACCCATATACCTATAAGAAGAAGCAATGGTCTCATTTATATGGTCCACAAAACTGAGTTTAGCATTAAACGTTACACCAAGATCTTTCAAACGATAACATTTTTCAAGATCATTATGGTTTAAATTATATAAAAAATTTACTGGTAATTTCTTTCGAGTGAATGACATAGAAAAACATTTCTTTGTGTTCAAATATAAGCTATTATGAATACACCAACAATTTAAAGTATCTAGATCCTCCTGAAGAGTTACACAATCATAGAGAGAGTCTATGCATCGGTATATTTTCAGATCGTCGGCATAAAGCAAAGAGGACGAGGTAAGGCCTCTGGTGATGTCATTTATAAATATGTTAAATAATAACGGTCCTAGGATAGACCCTTGAGGAACACCAGAGGTAGCATTAATAATGAACGACTCAAAACCACGATAATTTATTATCAGTTGACGACTAATTAAATAAGATTTTAACAGGTTTAATAAATTGCCATTAACTCCACAGTTTGAGAGTTTTTCAAGCAGAATACCATGGTCAAGCCGGTCAAAAGCCTTTGAGAAGTCTGTATAAACTACGTCGACTTGTCCTCCATTGTCCATACCTTCCGAAATAAATTGAGTAATTGTAACTAAATTGGTAATGGTTGAACGCCTTGGAAAGAATCCATATTGGCTTTCAGTTATGAAAAGTTTAACATGATTAAATATAATGTCATATAGTACAATTTCGAAAACCTTTGAAAAGTTGTTTAATATTACCACAGGTCTGTAATTTTCAATGTGGCTCTTATCACCCTTTTTGAATACGGGACATATTTTAGACTTCTTCCAAATTTGTGGAAAGGACGATGATTTTAAACACAGATTGAAAAGAAACGTGAGAGGCTTGGACAACACAGCTGCGCAATCCCGGATAAAAAAAGCTGGTAGACCATCGGTTCCAGCGGTCGATTTAGGTTTAAGTTTCTTGGAGGCACAAAGTTAGACCTTTGAGTCTGAAGAAGGGGAAATTTATCATGAATATGCTCAACCAGAATTGACATCTATAAGGCAGGGTGATGAAGATCCAATGGTATCAAAGAATGATCCGCACGATATACATTAAGTGGAGTTCTACTAAATACAAGATCTAACAGACGATTATTTTCGTTACAATTACGATTATATTGATTTAAAGATAAAAACTCGCATAATTCAAGTAAAGAAGAAATTTGGTTGTCTCTATAGGAGGCATTCATAACATAATTTGCATAAGTAGGAAAATTACAATCCCCCAATACTAGCAAATCGTCTTCATTAGTAAAATAACCAGAGTCTAACATTTCTCCAAATAGGGTGTCATAGGCAACAGTATTACTGTTACGTTTTTGACGGAGAATTTAGCGACTTGCATATAATTTTTAAAGCCCACTCCATATTATATGTTTAATACATTAAGTATAGTAACTTTTCAATTTCATACGTTATTTAAAACAAAAACTTGAGAAAACATGTATTAGGAACATATAAAAATAAAATGTAAATTTCACAGTATAAAATTAGTTTTATTACTACCTTGGTTAAAAACAATAAAACAAAAAAATTAAGAGAATTATATATATATATATATATATATATATATATATATATATATATATATATATATATATATATATATATATATATATATATATATATATATATATATATATATATATATATATATATATATATATATATAGGCAAACGTTGTGAAACTCATAAAGAACTTAACCACAAGACAAAAATTAAAACAAACCGGAATCTACAGGGAGCATATCAACCCCAGGAAGAATTAGAAAAGGGGACAGTCTCCGTCCATTTTTATTCAATTTGTATTGTGTGTGTAACAAAATATTAAGGTTAGTAATCGCGATTGAAGAAGTAATTTAAGTTATTTTTAAATTTTTCAAAAATCCAAAAAGATTAGTGTAAACAATTTGTTTAATATCAATGTAATTTTATATCCGCTAAAGGTTCTGTGGTTCTATATCCAAATTTTAATTAGAAAAGAAGATATTTAGAATAATGGTTCTGAGATACATAATCGTAATAAAAATCAAATCATGAACTTATTGATAATAACAATACCCTCAAATGGTCACACACAGACATGGAAAACATTCACATCCTTATACATTCTCAATTTAACAAATACAGAAAATTAAATCCCAACGCATGCAAAGAAAGACTTACCATCGAGAGGAAGCAGGAGGACGAGTAATCATAGTATAAGATTACTAGACACAAAACAAATAAATAAATTCTTTCACGCCAAACAAACGAGCCTCCACACAGTAACAGTGAAAGCAGACAAAAACTATATACCTCTTGACTTATCCCGGGCAGACCACCCAGCAGACACACAGAGTCATACCCAATTTCAATAAGAAAAGATGAAAACGTGGTCCAGATACCACATAGAACAAGACCACGTAAATAAAAAAAACCTGGTTACAGGAAGGGCAGCAATTCCCTGAAACAGAAAGCTTTTTACTTGCCATCCATAAAGTCATATTAACCAGAAACTACCAAAAGCATATCATCAAAAACTCAACTATTACAGAAGACAGATGCAGGAAATGCCACCAGCATAACGAAACGATCGAACCCATAACAAGCGGATGTAAAATATTAGCCGGAATATGCCAGATATGACGGCAAAAGTAGTTCATCAAGCACTAGCCACAACATACAAACCCATAGAAAACACAGATCCCTACTACAAATACACACCAACATCCATACTTCAGAATAAAGATTACAAGCTCTACTGCGACATCAATGGCCGGCATATGGATAAGATAGCCTGTTTATTTAGCATTAATTTCCTTGTTTTAAAACTCGCATATTCGATATTCAGTACAATGCGCATCGAGACTTGCAAAGAGCCGCCCGCCTGCCCGCAACGCAACCCGTTGAGACGTGCAAAGGGACGAAATACGACTTGTGCTGTGCTTGCAATCTTACATGAACTTGTTTAATTCTTCACCAATATAGATACGAATGCCAAGGACAAACGTTACTCATTTGTTTCCGGAATTTTGAAAAGAAAAGTGCGAGTGAATCGATGTCAGTATTTGCCAGTGCCGGAAAAAGTAAGTACCTGCCTATTTGTTATTCATACTTTTATTTTATATTTTAATAATATTATATTTGTTATGTTTGCGTGTAGTAGGTACGCAATAAAAATTAAATACTGAACAGGGCCATTATTCGATACTTCTATAAAAGAACAGAAAGCCGAGAAAGATTGAACTTTTAGTACTTTTTATTATAAAATTATTTATTTGTATATGTATCAAAATATATTTAATCAAAAAATATTTTATATTACATTAAAATAGGTTCAGCCATTTTGTGAAAACCTCTATGTGGGTCTTAGCAGTTTATTGCTTTTAATAATTAAAATCAGTTTTGCCGCCGGCATTTTAGTTTTTTCATTGCAATAATTAATTAATCCTAGTTTATTCTGTTAAAATAGCCATATCCTGTTAAAGTCGCCTTATGATTACTAAAACAAACATTTTTTTCTTTACAGGTAGGTAACTGATACGAAACATGGCTGAATCTAAGAAGAAATGTCGACAGTAAAGTGTTGATTATTTGAAATTTGGTTTTTTTTCTTCCATCAAAGGCAGACAAACGATTGCCCATATGCCTTTTATGCAACAAAGTTTTGAGCAATGACTCTATGAAACCATCGAAGCTCGAAGATCATCTGATAAAATAGGTCAAGATTTAAAATATTTTCAAACATATGAAAAGAGACCCACCGTGCACAATATGTTTGCTTCAACGTCTCAAAGTAACGATGATGGCTTGCGGGCATCTTACAATATCGCATTGCTTATAGCGAAATCTGGAAAACCGCACCCTATCGGAGAACAGTTAATTTTACCAGCTGTTGAAGAGGTTTTTAAAAACTGTTCTGCACAAACCTCCATTTGACGTACTCAAAAGAATTCCTTTGAGTAACAACACTGTACAAAGACGTATTGATGAAATGAGCTCTGACATTGAAAGCTTCTTGTGTAATTATCTGCAAACAACTCATTTTTCTATTCAACTGGACGAGTCAACTTTACCTGGTAATGAAGCATTATTATTGGCATATGTTCGCGAAAACTTTGGAGACACACACTAAAGGCGAATCAATATTTAATGTCCTGAGTGATTTTTTTAAGGAAAAATCGATTCCATTTACAAACATTATTTCGGTGGCAGCAGATGGAGCTTCGGGCGATATCCTGGGTTTATAAGCCATCTTAAAAGAATTATACCAGGAGTAACTGCAATTCACTGTGTCATCCACCGACAACACCTGGTAGCGAAAAATTTGAGTGATAGATTGCACCAATCGCTTCAATTTATGATTAAAGCAGTTAACAAAATAAGAAGTAATGCGTTGAATACCCGTTTATTTGCGCAATTGTGCGACGAAAATGATGAAGACTTCCAACGATTGCTCTTACATACTGAAGTACGCTGGTTGTCGAAAGGTGCATGTTTAACAAGATTTTACTCACTTTTTGAATCAGTTTTAGAGTTTCTGGAAAGTAAAGATCCAGATTTAAAAGAAAACCTGATCAAATTGAAAGCAGACATCGCGTATTTGACAGATTTGTTCAAAAATTTAATGACATTAACTTGCAGTTACAAGGGGACAGCAGCCTAAATTTAATAAAAAACAAAGGGTGTAATTTCGGCTTTTCTTGGAAAATTGAAATTTATGAAGCAAAATATTAGTCGGCGCGAATTCTCCCAGTTTCCAAACTTGTCACAGGCAGAATGTCTTGATGAGAATATTCAGACATACGTTCAACATTTAAATGCCCTGCATGATGACTTCAAAAATAGATTTGAAGATATTCTAACGATGGAAATACCACCATGGATCATAAATCCATTTGATGAAACGGAAGTGGCGAATGTGGTATTACAAGAGGAGCTACTCGAGCTTAGCACCAATGAGGAGCTGAAGGTGAAATTTAAAAAAGGCTATCAAACATTTTGGCTGCAGGCAGAAATACCCGAAAAATATCCTGGGCTGTGGGAAATTGCGAGAAAACTTTTGATAGTTTTAGTGTCGTTACAGACCTATTAACAAAAAAAAAGGAGCAGATTGAACATCACAGAACGGGGAGATTTGCGGTTATTCCTTATAAAACTGAAGCCAAATGTTGATAATTTGCTGTCAATCCATCAAGTACATCCCTCCCATTAAAATTATGACTATTTTTTTTTAATTGTTGATTTGCATTGTTGAAGTTACGTTATTAATGTTTAATTTTAATTCTATTAAGTCTGTAATCATAATATTTTAATAAATAGAACATAAGAAAATATATTATTTTTCTTTTTATTTTTACCACTCCGAATTTAGGGTTGGAACTCAGCCACGACGCAAATTTCCATCGTTAGATCTAATCTTCACATTTTTTGACGAGTTTTGGGAATATGGTAGAAATATAGCAGCAGGGGGTCCACCGAAACCAATAAAATTTTGAAAGTGGTCTACGAGAAATAAAAGTTTGGGAACCTCTGAGTTATACCAATAATAAGTAAGTTTAAATAATATTATGTAACAAGTTGTTTAACTATCCTTACAATTAACATTTTTCTAGCGGCCTACCGGAAACTTTCTCTAATTTCATGTATCTCGAGGTATCAAATAAATTTTGATACCCTAAAGACTGGCGAATACTTCTTAAATAAGATCTACCTTTGTCCTGAAGGTCGAATAAACATCACTTTTATGTAGGTGTTAGGCGTTCCATGCGAATGATTCTTTCTTTAAACGCGCCGTAGGGAAACAATCCGTTGACTTTTTTCCCTTTGGAATTTCCCGTCCAGCAATTCTCAAAAACACAAAAAATCTTTATACGTTCTTGTCAAACAAAGCGTATTTTGTATAAAGCTGGAAAGAGTTTAAATATGTAAATAAAGAAAAATATCTGTCGAATTTGTAATATTTAAATAAGCGATTCCTTTACTTCCCATGCTACAGGAGAGTATTGTATTCGTGAAAAAATAACATACATACATATCGTCACGGTTATTTATAGCTAAAGACATAATGGGCTAAAGGGGTGAAGGAGGGTGTTAGAGGGGTTGTATCGAATATATCGTATTACACGTACTTTACAGGGTTCTTGGAGTCGAGAATTCTAAAAATAGCATTATTTTTTCATTATTCTCAATTATTTCAATTATTCATAAGGAAACATATAGGGGATTGGGGATTAGAAGTCTCTTCATATATATATATATATATATATATATATATATATATATATATATATATATATATATATATATATATATATGTATATATGTATATATATACTCGTTTTCGACTGCTCGGAACACTAGGTTTCTTGATGATACTGTCGCGACTTTTTATTATCAGAGAGACGCAACTTGGAGAAACACCAAATTTTGCAGCAACATCAATTTTTTTGCAGCCTTTATCAACTGCTTCCAAAACTTTAATTTTCTCAGCTAAACTTAAACACACTCGCTTGGACATCTTACTTGATTCTTAAACAAAAAGAAACTGAACCCGAATTTGCGAATTACTAGGCCTCGACTATAAAATGGGCTTTTCCCGGGTTTCTATAAAATGGGTTATTCCCCGGGTTTCTCACAGAAATCTACCTGATTTATTGCCAACCATTAGGCGTTATAAACGCGTTAAGAACCTTTTCAAAAGAATGCGTCATAAAAATGGAATTCATGCTAATGTTAGACAAAAATGGGAAACCCGAAATGGCCCAGATCTCAATAAATGCATAAAAATTTATACATAAAATTCCGATAAAAATTTTATTATATAGAGTGTTACTATTTTACAGATTCACTATATGCAGGGCTTTTTACATGAAATTTCATTAAAATATTCTAGGTCTTGAAAAAATTGCACTATAAAGAGTTTTTCACTATATAGAGTTTCACTATAAACAGTGTCGACTGTATATATATATATATATATATATATATATATATATATATATATATATATATATATATATATATATATATATATATATGTTATATATATATATATATATATATATATATATATATATATATATATATATATATATATATATATATATATATATATATGTATATATATATATATATATATATATATATATATATATATATATATATATATATATATATATATATACAGTCGACACTGTTTATAGTGAAACTCTATATAGTGAAAAACTCTTTATAGTGCAATTTTTTCAAGACCTAGAATATTTTAATGAAATTTCATGTAAAAAGCCCTGCATATAGTGAATCTGTAAAATAGTAACACTCTATATAATAAAATTTTTATCGGAATTTTATGTATAAATTTTTATGCATTTATTGAGATCTGGGCCATTTCGGGTTTCCCATTTTTGTCTAACATTAGCATGAATTCCATTTTTATGACGCATTCTTTTGAAAAGGTTCTTAACGCGTTTATAACGCCTAATGGTTGGCAATAAATCAGGTAGATTTCTGTGAGAAACCCGGGGAATAACCCATTTTATAGAAACCCGGGGGAAAAGCCCATTTTATAGTCGAGGCCTAGTAATTCGCAAATTCGGGTTCAGTTTCTTTTTGTTTAAGAATCAAGTAAGATGTCCAAGCGAGTGTGTTTAAGTTTAGCTGAGAAAATTAAAGTTTTGGAAGCAGTTGATAAAGGCTGCAAAAAAATTGATGTTGCTGCAAAATTTGGTGTTTCTCCAAGTTGCGTCTCTCTGATAATAAAAAGTCGCGACAGTATCATCAAGAAACCTAGTGTTCCGAGCAGTCGAAAACGAGTACGGGTGAGTACTTACGAGGATTTAAATGAAGCAGTTTAACGATGGTTTCAAGTGGCCCGTACGCATCAAAAACGTACCAATATCGGAAAATTTAATAAAGCAAAAGGCTCTACAATTTGCTAAAGAATTTAACTGCGTTAATTTTCAAGCTAGTGAAGGGTGGTTGAAGGCCTGGAAGACTCGCAATTCAATTGTTTTCAAGACGGTGTCTGGCGAGAGTGCAAGCGTTAGTCAGGAGGACTGTGATATTTGGACTGAAACTGTATTAAGAAGTGCATTGAAAAAGTACGAGCCAAAAAACGTTTTCAATTGTGATGAAGCCGGTTTGTTTTTTAAATGTTTGCCAAATAAAACTTTTGCTTTTAAAAGTGATAAATGTTTTGGTGTTAAAACAAGTAAAGAAAGGGTGACACTTATGGTTGGAGCAAACATGGATGGCTCAGAAAAACTGAAATTATTGCTCATAGGTAAAAGCAAAAATCCCCGTTGTTTAAAAGGAGTTAAATCTCTGGAGTTAGATTACGCCAATAATAAAAAGGCATGGATGACTTCTGAGATTTTCGAAAGATGGACCAAAGAACTGGACACGAAACTGAAAAGCCAAAAGCGAAAGATTGTGATGTTTATAAACAATTGTCCTGCACATCCAGTTACTGTAAGTAAAAAATTAAGGACTATTGAATTGATCTTTTTTCCACCAAACATGACCTCCAAATTGCAACCTATGGACCAGGGTATTATTAAAAACATAAAACATCATTACCGACACAGAATTGTTCACAAAATTGTTAATGCGATTGATAACAACCTTCCAGTCCAAAAATTGATTACCCTTAAAGAGTGTATAACCGAAGTCGCTAAAGTATGGAGTGAAAATGTTTCTCAGAAAAACTATCAAAAACTGCTTTTCTAAAGCAGGTTTTACTGAAAAAATTGACGAATGGGAAGAAGAATACGAAATGGATCTCACTACCTTAAAAAGGCAATGGGGTATTCTACAAAAAACTGCTACCGTCGACGCAGATTTTTTACTTGAAGATTTCTTAGAAATCGACAATGATGTTGGCACGACAGATCACCCAACTGACCAAGACATAATTAACGATATAAAAAGTATAGAAGATCATGAAGAAGAAACTGAAACCGGGGAATGTCCTGCTAAATTTAGTGAAAATGAAATAAGAAATGCATTTGACATTGTGCGAACCAGGAAAGTGTACCTGAGCAAATCTTTATGCATTTGAATAAATGCGAGAATTTTGTTAAACAACAATTATTTTTCAAAAGTAATGTTCAAACGAATTAAATAATTAACTTTGCTAGTACGTATGTACGTAGTATGTATATATGTATTAACAGATTTTGTATTATTCTTTTTATTTCGTATGTAGTACATACATACATAAAGTCAGTACGTTATATCTTTACACGTGCGTCATAGTTTTCAGGCAATATCCCAGACGACTATTATATTTTTTGTCTCTTTTTACCAATACCTACGATTTATTGGTGAAAAGAGACAAATAATATAATAGTCGTCTGTTATATGGCCTGAAAACTATGACGCACGGGTAAAGAAATAACGCACGGACTTTATGTACGTATTTAGCCCTGTACATGCTATGTACTATTTAAACTTTAAAATGTTTAATAAAATCTTTTCTAATAATTCAATTTTGCAATTTTTTTTGTTGCTTGTCCCTTATAAAATACAAGTAAATGATTACCAATATAAAATACATACATAGCAATATATACGGATTTTTTCTTTATATAGTGAAAAACTTTCTATAGTGAAATTTCGGTCAACATTTTGGTCTTTCACTATATAGAGTGTCGACTGTATATATGTATGTATGTATATATATATATATATATATATATATATATATATATATATATATTATATATATATATATATATATATATATAGTATATATATGTAATATATATATATATATATATATATATATATATATATATATATATATATATATGTAATATATATATATATATATATATATATATATATATATATATATATATATATATATATATAACTTTTTCGAATTTCCGGCCAATCACTGATCAACACCAGTCATATTCACTCCTACAGTTTCTCCTATTATCTTACCTCCACTAATATTATGTAGTTTTTTAAATCGTTCAATTCAACTTCTAGAACAATTAAACTCAGTGTTCTCTATTTTCCTTCCCAATTCACTAGCTTTCTCTCGTGAAGTATAGGTCATGTCGTTTTTGACTAAACCATTTAAGGAGTCCTTTATCGACTTGGTCATGTGTAGATTTTTCTTCTTTTTTACAACAAAAATTTCTTTTATCATAGATTTCTTGCCTGTTCTTCCATATGGTAGAAACCGTGGATCTAGTTAAATTCAACTGTTTAAAAACATCACTTTGTTTAACTCCATTTTCTATTTTCCTTATAATACATATTTGCCTTTTAATTTTTCTTTCTAACGCCTTCACTATCAACGCCGGTGTACCCCAAGGCTCCATACTGTCTCCTACTCTCTTTCTTATTTATATTAACAATCTGCTGGAAAAGACCGAGAATCCAATCTACAGCTTTGCAGATGACAGTACACTTATCTCTTCATTCACTTTGAACGCTCGGACATCAGCTACTCAGACGAATATCCGCAGACAGTAGGAAGTCATTCAACTTAACAACGACCTGGAAGAAATCCTATCTTGGGTTGACAGTAACCAAGTGAAATTTAACGCTACAAAAACCCAGGCGGCAGTTTTTTCTAAAAAAGTTAACGTTGCTGAACCCGACATAGTTATGTCGGGGCACTCCATTCCTCTAACATTGTCACTCAATTTGTTGGGCGTTAATTTGGGAGCAAATATGTCCTGGCATGAACATGTTGCAGGCATAGCAAGGAGAGCTTCTCAGAAGTTGGGAATATTATTTCGAACCAGAAAGCTTTACACTTCACAACAACTGTTAATTCTTTACAAAGCTCAAATTCGACCAACTATGGAATACTGCTCCCATGTTTGGGGCTCCGCTCCCAAATATATACTGCATTTGTTGGATTCTATTCAGAGAAGAGCTGTTCGTCTGATTGGAGACCCGGAACTGACAGGTGGCCTTGATTCGCTGGAACATCGAAGAACGGTTGGTAACTTGAGCCCATTCTACAAGTAATTTCATGGAGAGTGTTCGAAGGATGTGGCCCGTTTAATTCCTCTCAGAGCAGTGCAAGTTAGAAGTACACGTCACGCTAATACTTCACATCCGTATGAGGTTCAGCTTGTTACTCCTCATACAACGCTTTTCAAGCAGTCATTTATATGGAGAACATCATCCCTTTGGAATAATTTGCCCAGGACTGTGTTTCCCACTGAGTATAATTTACAGCGATTTAAGAACAACGTGAATCGCTTTCTCCGCACACGTGTCGCTCCTGTAGCGGTTTAGGCACTTCCCTGTAGCACGTGTGACCCATAAAAAAATAATAAAAAAAAATAATGTAAATGCTTTACGTTTTTGTGTACTCATTTTAAAATAAAAACTTAAGCATTCACTTTGCTACTTTCATCAGATATGCATTACAACCGCATAACACAACAAGTGAATTGAAAATAATACTGCTCGATCTAGCGACGCGGCGGAAACAAATAAAATAGGAGTTCCTAGCGAGTTTCGGTGACTTCCCTAGATCAAGTCGCGCGACCTCGAGCACAGGTAGTGGCAAGTTCGTTATAAACGGACACAAAACATCCAAATTTGGTTCGCTTTATCCGGAAGTTCGTTATAACCGGGTTCGTTAAAACCGACAAAAATTTGCAATGGTCTTATGGAAGTTTTTTCGTGCATTATAAAATAATTCGTTTAAGCAGACTTCAGTGTAATTAAATACGAGGTAATCAAATCAAATTTCAGCTACCTTAAATATTTTTATATTTAGGTACCACACATTTTTTAAATTAATTTCAACAAAATTTTCAGCAAGAGGATATTTTGTTGATTTTAGTAGCCTCTGTATTCAACTTCTTGAAAATCAATATTGTAATATTTTTAAAGTAAAACAAACATTATAATAATAAATAGTATTATATTCGATTGTTTTTTTATTCACATATTTAACTTACTCCCGTTTAATATAAAAACACGCTTCATTTAACAAAAGCGTAGAGGATTTTTTTTTGAAAAGATCATTTATATGGAAGACCAGCACAAAGAATGTCCGTCAGATACATGTCTTTAGGGAATAAAATTATTTTTTTTGGGATACATGAATTGAAAGGAAGTGTCTAGGGGGTCTCCAAAGAGATATTACTCGTAAAGAATAAACAAACTGCATTTTAGTATTGTATAACAATTGTTTATCAAGTATGTTTTATTGCTTGAATCTCAATAATTTAACTCACACTTTATGTATCCTTAAACAGAGATACATATTTCTGAAGTGATTCTCAAAATTGAAATTTATGTCTGGTTCAAAACACAAACAAACGGAGTTTAATTTTCTCCTAAATAAATTTTAATTTAAAATTTGACAAACAAATAAATCATTTAAAAAATAATAGGTTTTGGGAAAACGTCGTTTAAAATTGGAGAGATTGTGGGAGGCATCTTTAGGAACCTTTACTCTTCCAGATTAAAAGGAACCCCTGAAGACGCCTCCTTTTACCTTAGACGAAACTTCAGAAAAGTACATCAGTTTGAAAAGGTCTAATCTCAAGAAAACATAATGTCTCATTTCATCAAAGCTGTTCTGTTCCACATTAGCCAAATACTATAAATCTAAACTGACCAAAAATTATTTTCGTTTTGAAATGAAGACATGTACTTTCTTTTAACATACAATTTATAAGTGACGAGAAAATATTTTCTTTATTTAATTGCAAATTAACACCTACGTATTTTGATCCTTTAACAAATAATCATCAGTGTTAATCGTAATACAGAACTCTAGAAAAGCAAGCAAAAATATTAGATTAAATATAATCAAAAGCAGCACAAAAATTTATTTCGATATTTGTACTGTTTCTCCGACTGTTTCGAGTTCAAAAGTTATTTATTCCGTAAAAATCTGACAAATTTGGTAGTAAACGGAAATTTATAAAATAAACATAAAGCTTTTTTCCATTACATTAAAAATATAAAATTGAGAATGAAATCTAGCATAGTCTTAGTTCCTTATTGCGGAATTTGTTGGTTACAGTTAGCTTTTTTAAATTAATATATTTTTTTTTTAGTCGATATATATATATATATATATATATATATATATATATATATATATATATATATATATATATATATATATATATATATACTAGCCGGGCCCGCGGCTCCGCTCACGTGGACTTGATTCACTACTATCGTCACTGCTTATTCCTTATGTTACCCAACGTAATAAAATATCTCCCATTATTTCTCCTTATCTCCCAATATTTCTGCTTATTTCCCATTATCTCTACATAATTTCCATTATCTAGGCTTATCTCTGCTCATCTCCCATTATTTCTCTTTATCTCCCATTATTTCTCCTTATCTCCCATTATCTCACCTTATTTCCCATTATCTAGGCTTATCTCAACTTTTCTCTCATTATTTCTCCTTATCTTCCATTATTTCTCCTTATCTCCCATTATTTCTCTTTATCTCCCATTATTTCTCCTTATCTTCCATTATCTCACCTTATTTCCCATTATCTAGGCTTATCTCGACTTATCTCCCATTATTTCTCCTTATCTCCCATTATCTCCAATTATCTCACCATAACTCCCATTATCTAGACTTATCTCTGCTTATCTCCCATTATCTCTCCTTATCTCCCATTATTTATACTTATCTCCCATTATTTATACTTATCTCCCATTATCTCACCTTATCTCCCATTATCAAGGCTTATCTCGACTTATCTCCCATTATTTCTCCTGATCTCCCATTATCTCACCTTATCTCCCATTATCTAGGCTTATATCGAATTATATAGAACATATGTATAAATTTATAAAAACACGTAAATCGGATAAGTGGTTCTCGAGTGATAAGCGCACTAACGGACAGACAGACAGACAGAGAGACGTTGCATTTTATATATATTGTATTCTTTGCTACATGATATTGTTCCATATTTAATGCTTTAGGGAGTGTATTGCAAGAGAACGCGCTAGCGGCAAACTTTTCTCCGACTTGATTTACTATTATCGTCACTGCTTATTCCATATGTCATCTCATAAAATATATCCTATAACCTGGCCAGAGAACATACGTATGTTTAAAAAAAAGCACGTAAATCGGATAAGTGGTTCTCCAGTGATAAGCACACTAACGGACGGGCAGACAGACAGACAGACGGACAGAGAGACATTGCATTTTATATATATTATAGATATTCTCTGCTACATAATATTGTTCCATATTTAATGATTTGGACTGTGTATTGCAAAAGAACGCGCTAGCGGCAAACTTTGTCCGACTTCATTTACTATTATTGTCACTGCTCATTCCTTATGCTACCTATCGTAATAAAATATAGCCTATAACCTGGCCTGAGAACATATGTATGTTTTAAAAAAAAAAAAGTACGAAATTCGTTAAAGTGGTTCTCCAGCGATAAGCGCACTAACGGACAGACAGACAGACAGAGATACGTTGCATTTTATATATATTATAGATGTAATAAAATATATACCTATAACCTCGTCAGAGAACATATGTATGAATTTAAAAAATCACGTAAATCGGATAAGTGGTTCTCGAGGGATAAGAGCATTAACGGACAGACAGACAGACAAACATTGCATTTTATATATATTATAGATATAGATTATTATTATTATTATATAACCTGGCCAAAGAATATATGTATGAATTTAAAAAAAGACAGGTAAATCGGATAAGTGGTTCCCGCGTGATAAACGCACTAATGGACAGACAGACAGACAGAGAGACATTGCATTTTATATATATTATAGATTATACATTACAAATATTCTTTGCTACATAATATTGTTCCATATTTAATGGTTTAGGCTATGTATTGCAAAGGCACGCACTAGCGGCAAACTTATTTCCGACATCATTCACTATTTTACGTCACTGCTCATTCCTTATGCTACCTATCGTAATAAAATATAGCCTATAACCTGGCCAGAGAACATATGTATGTTTAAAAAAAAAAGTACGTAAATCGGATAAGTGGTTCTTCAGTGATAGGCGCACTAACGGACAGACAGACAGACAGACAGAGAGACGTTGCATTTTATATATTATAGATAGATATATATATATATATATATATATATATATATATATATATATATATATATATGTATATATATATATATATATATATATATATATATATATATATATATATATATATACTAATGAGCAAAAAAATCGACTAAAACGATTTTGCTTCATTTAACACCGATCCTTAAATTTAATTTTCAAACAGTGGTATTATTTTTGATATCATCAGAATGCTGATTTTCTACTCTTTCCAATATTACCAAAACCACTTGGATTTCCAAAAAGTTTTACTAATAAAAACGGTTTTACTCAGTAGAACCGTTCTTGCTCACTTAGCAACGTACTCGTTGCGCAATGTTCATCCCTATAAAAACACATGCAACTGCATTTTCTTATTATTTCTTTATCGAAACTTACACTGTCAACATCTCTGTTATACCTGCTCACTAATTACGTCATCGAAAGAAGACTTAAAGAAACTAACCTAACTTCGAAGAGGCCAGCTAACGGACTCAAATTGACAGCAGTCCATCGACAAGCGCGATTCTGATTTACCCGAGAACATTTCGACTGAACCTTAGAGCAATAGCGCTGGCCTGGGGAGCGATATGAAACGGTCGCCTACGGAGGAGGTCCTGTATGATGGGGGTAACCGATTTGGTTTTCGTGACTGATAAGTCTCGTAGCGGTGGATTAATTGTACATCGGTACATCGAGGAGATTTGTTGGCGATGGCTTCGTGCTAATGCTGCCACATGCTGCTGCATTGCGGCTGTACCTGACGAAAGTGGAAATATCCACATTAGACTGGCTTGCGTGGAGTCCTGACCTCAATCCAATCGAACATATATATATGAGAAAGAAGGGTTCGAGCCAAAAATCCAGCCCCTGCATCGCTGAGAGACTTAAAGATTGCGATGGCGAAAGAGTGAGGAAGAATCCCACAGAGAGTAGTGAAAAAGCTCGCCCGCTCCATGAAAAACCACTAAATTCTAGGAAATTCTAAGATCCGTGTTAAATGAGCCCAAATAGCCGATTTTTTGTTCATATATACAGTCGACACTCTATATAGTGAAAGACCAAAATGTTGACCGAAATTTCACTACAGAAAGTTTTTCACTATATAAAGAACAAATCCGTATATATTGCTATGTATGTATTTTATATTGGTAATCATTTACTTGTATTTTATAAGGGACAAGCAACAAAAAAAATTGCAAAATTGAATTATTAGAAAAGATTTTATTAAACATTTGAAAGTTTAAATAGTACATAGCATGTACAGGGCTAAATACGTACATAAAGTCCGTACGTTATATCTTTACCCGTGCGTCATAGTTTTCAGGCCATATAACGGACGACTATTATATTATTTGTCTCTTTTCACCAATAAATCGTAGGTATTGGTAAAAAGAGACAAAAAATATAATAGTCGTCTGGGATATTGCCTGAAAACTATGACGCCCGTGTAAAGATATAACGTACGGACTTTATGTATGTATGTACTACATACGAAATAAAAAGAATAATACAAAATCTGTTAATACATATGTACATACTACGTACATACGTACTAGGAAAAATAATCAGTTATTTTCTTTTGAACATTACTTTTGAAAAATAATTGTTGCTCAACAAAATTCTCGCATTTATTCAAATGCATAAAGATTTGATCAGGTACACTTTCCTGGCCCCTGAGAGTAGTTCGCACAATGTCAAATGCATTTCTTATTTCATTTTCACTAAATTTAGCAGGACATTCCCCGGTTTCAGTTTCTTCTTCATGATCTTCTATACTTTTTATATCGTCAATTATGTCTTGGTCAGTTGGGAGATCTGTCGTGCCAACATCATTGTCGATTTCTAAGAAATATTCAAGTAAAAAATCTGCGTCGAGGGTAGCAGTTTTTTGTAGAATACCCCATTGCCTTCTTAAGGTAGCGAGATCCATTTCGTCTCTTCTTCCCATTCGTCAATTTTTTCAGTAAAACCTGCTTTAGAAAAGCAGTTTTTGATAGTTTTCTGAGAAACATTTTCACTCCATACTTTAGCGACTTCGGTTATACACTCTTTAAGGGTAATCAATTTTTGGACTGGAAGGTTGCTATCAATCGCATTAACAATTTTGTGAACAATTCTGTTTCGGTAATGATGTTTTATGTTTTTTATAATACCCTGGTCCATAGGTTGCAATTTGGAGGTCATGTTTGGTGGAAAAAAGATCAATTCAATATTCCTTAATTTTATACTTACAGTAACTGGATGTGCAGGACAATTGTCTATAAACATCACAATCTTTCGCTTTTGGCTTTTCATTTTCGTGTCCAGTTCTTTGATCCATCTTTCGAAAATCTCAGAAGTCATCCATGCATTTTTATTATTGGCGTAATCTAACTCTAGATATTTAACTCCTTTTAAACAACCGGGATTTTTGCTTTTACCTATGAGCAGTAATTTCAGTTTTTCTGAGCCATCCATGTTTGCTCCAACCATAAGTGTCACCCTTTCTTTACCTGTTTTAACACCAAAACATTTATCACTTTTAAAAGCAAAAATTTTATTTGGCAAACGTTTAAAAAACAAACCGGTTTCATCACAATTGAAAACGTTTTTTTGGCTAGTACTTTTTCAATGCACTTTTTTTAAAACAGTTTCAGTCCAAATGTCACAGTCCTCCTGACTAACTCTTGCACTCTCGCCAGACACCGTCTTGAAAACAATTAAATTACGAGTCTTCCAGGCACTCAACCACCCTTCACTAGCTTGAAAATTAACGCAGTTAAATTCTTTAGCAAATTGTAGAGCCTTTTGCTTTAATAAATTTCCCGATATTGGTACGTTTTGATGCGTAGGGGCCACTTGAAACCATCGTAAAACTGCTTCATTTACATCCTCGTAAGTACTCACCCGTACTCGTTTTCGACTGCTTGGAACACTAGGTTTCTTGATGATACTGTCGCTACTTTTTATTATCAGAGAGACGCAACTTGGAGAAACACCAAATTTTGCAGCAACATCAATTTTTTTGCAGCCTTTATCAACTTCCTCCAGAACTTTAATTTTCTCAGCTAACTTAAATACACTCGCTTGGACATCTTACTTGATTCTTAAACAAAAAGAAACTGAACCTGAATTTGCGAATTACTAGGCCTCGACTATAAAATGGGTTTTTCGCCGGGTTTCTATAAAATGGGTTATTTCCCGGGTTTCTCACAGAAATCTACCTGATTTATTGCCAACCATTAGGCGTTATAAACGCGTTAAGAACCTTTTCAAAAGAATGCGTCATAAAAATGGAATTCGTGCTAATGTTAGATAAAAATGGGAAACCCGAAATGGCCAAGATCTCAATAAATGCATAAAAATTTATACGTAAAAGGTTCAGAAACTGGTTTATGTAAGTTCCAGATTTTATACTTAATTTAAAACGTAAATACACTAACATACATAAAAATTTAAATTATTAAACCAGTTAAATAATAAAAAAAATCTTCAACGAGTTATTGTTTATTATTAAATTAGTTCATTGTTTTCTCTTACTTTTCTAATTAATCAAAAACCACAGACTGGAATTTTTCTGCATAAAAGCTCTATAATATAACTTACTACCGAGCATTAACTCTATGTGACCATCGATGTTGAGGACACAATTGTGATTGTTGTATAGAAAAATTATTTTATGACAAAATTTCCATTCATTATCAACTTTTCTAGTTCAACACAATATTAAGTTCTCTAATATTATAGTAAAAAATTTCTAGGTATTTTTATCGATGTAAAAATATTTGCAATATTATTGAATGAATCATAAGAATTTTTAGTATTATTATTTCTTAGATATTAATAGCACATATTCTTGAGGCACGAAAAAACTTAAATTTATTATAGTTGCTGTAATATGGGATTGTTTTATTTCTGGCCTTTCAGTACACAAAAGCATAAAACAGAAACACTAAGCAATTATTCATCAGGCTTTTAGAGAAGGTGTGGTTTGTGCGGTAAGCGTCATTAGTTTGTTTTGCCTTGTTCGTTTAACACTGGCTTAACATAATAAATTTCCGTTATATTAGTTTCTGCTAAAATTGTATTCAAAAGAAAATAAATTTATAAACTTTACTAGTTTAAAAAATATAATACAAATAGGTTATAATGCAATCTAATAGATAGCAAAAACAAACTTGCAAAGAAAATCCTACTCAGTATATACCACCACTACACCAAACACTTTATTTTTGCACTCAACAAGCGTTTCGCTAACCATGTTAGCTTCATCAGGAGCGATGATTGACTGGACTTGATTGACAGTCAATCATCGCTCCTGATGAAGCCTAACATGGTTAGCGAAACGCGCGTAGAGTGTAAAAATAAAGTGTTTGGTGTAGTGGTAGTAAACATATTGCCTACCGACAATGGCGTGAAAATCCTAACACCGTAAATCGTAACTTCTTTGTTCGTGCCCGGAACAGATGCAAGGGAATTATCGACGAAACCAAGGAGGCACACAATCAACGAATTAAAAACAGACTTCTCGCTTGTCCCAACAATTCCAGGCCCTTTTGGGCAGTCGCTAAGGCAGTTAGTCAAAATTTTACCAAATCCACCATACCACCACTCACACGGCCAGATAATTCCATTGAAACTACACCTGTTGAGAGAGCGAACTTGTTGGGTGAACTCTTTGCTTCATATTCTACTGTCGATTTCCAAGGAAAAAACACCATCTACTATTCCCATATTGCAGTCAAGGTTGCCCGATGTTGTCTTCAGACAGCGCATCATAAAGCGTATTTTAATGAAGCTAGACACCAAGAAGGCTTCTGGTGCTGACGGAATACCTGCGATAGTCCTCAAAAACTGTGCAAGGGAACTAACACCAGTTTTCTGTAGACTTTTTAACCTATCCTACAGAAAGGGAATATTTCCGTCCTGCTGGAAATGTGCCACGGTTCAGCCGATACCTGGCAAGAAGACCTTGCCAAATAACTACCGACCAGTTGCAATGCTTTCAATAATATCGAAAGTCATGGAAAAGGTTATCAATGAGCATCTTCTAAAATATCTTGAACGATTCAATATTATTAGCGATCACCAATATGGTTTTCGTAAACATAGATCAACAGGAGATCTTCTGACTTATGTAACACATGTTTGGAACAACGCAATTGAACACTTTGGAGAATCTCGAGCGGTGGCTCTTGATATATCCAAGGCATTCGATGGTCTGTTGGCTAAGTTGCGCTCTTATGGTATGTCTGAAAGGTTCTGTTTGTGGCTCTCATGTTTCCTCAGAGAGCGTTCTTTACGAGTGGCGGTCGACGGATTTCTTTCTAACACCCTCACTATCAACGCCGGTGTGCCCCAGGGCTCCATACTGTCTCCTACTCTCTTTCTCATTTACATTAACGATTTGCTGGAAAAGACCGGGAATCCAATCTACAGCTTTGCAGATGACAGTACGCTTGTCTCTTCATTCACCTTGAACGCTCGAAGATCGGCTGCTCAGGCGAATATCCGCAGACAGCAGGAGGTCGTTCAACTTAACAAAGACCTGGAAGAAATTCTATCGTGAGGTGACAGTGACCAAGTGGAATTTAACGCTACAAAAACCCAGGCGGCAGTTTTTTCTAAAAAAGTTAACGTTGCTGAACCCGACATAGTTATGTCGGGGCACTCCATTCCCGTAGCATCGTCGCTCAATTTGTTGGGTGGCATGAACATGTTGCAGGCATAGCAAGGAGAGCTTCTCAAAAGTTGGGAATATTATTTAGAACCAGAAAGCTTTACACCCCACAACAACTGTTAATTCTTTACAAAGCCCAAATTCGACCAACTATGGAATACTGCTCCCACGTTTGGGGCTCCGCTCCCAAACATACACTGCATTTGTTGGATTCTGTTCAGAGAAGAGCGATCCGTCTGATTGGGGACCCGGAATTGACGGGCGGTCTTGATTCGCTGGAACATCGAAGAACGGTTGGCGACTTGAGTCTGTTCGACAAGTATTTTCATGGAAAGTGTTCGAAGGATGTAGCCCGCTTAATTCCTCCCAAAGCGGTGCATGTTAGAAATACACGTCGCGCTGGTGCTTCACATCAGTATGAGGTTCAGCTTGTTACTCCGCGTACAACGCTTTTCAAGCAATCTTTTATATGGAGAACGTTATCCCTTAAGATGGTATGAGAGCTGGTCTTCATCATCGCAATTGTTTCAGGGAAACCTTTGAAGTAAACACAGGACATGGTCCTAACGTAGGAAGAAGAAGAAGCAGAAGAAGACTTTTTAACACTATGAATGTATGTATTTCTTTTTAGTGTTGCATATGGAACACTTATAAGATCGCTTCGACATAGAAAGTTGAAATTTGGTACTAATATAGGAATTGATGGCCTCATCAGAGCCGTGTAGTTTTGAAAGTTAAATTTGGACTTAAGAGGCTTGTTTTGGAAGGTAAAATTCAAAGTGAAAAAAAAAATTTACCAGGTCATCAAGTGGGGTGTCAAATGAAAGCTGGTAAAAACACGATTTCAAAAGTATATATAATGTAATACTTACGCACACTTTTCTTTGTAGGGAAAAGTACTCCAGTACCGGCCGGCGTTCAGTACCGGTCAGTTGCAGTTTCCGGAATTTCATAACAACTGGTGCTGAGATGGTTATTGCCCTTTCAATATTACGGTTTCTTATGGATATACCTCGCGCGGCGACGACGTTTCGCGACCTGCTCACTATCAGTGCGAAAATTTGTGTTGCGCGCACTGAACGCACGATACATAATTAAAGTTTGTCAGTGATTGCTGGAGTTTTGAGGACGTGTTTGAAAGGAATCAAACCTGATATATACTGAATATGTATATGGCTGTTATAAAATATACTATAATGAAATCTCTAAGCGTACAATCACATTTAATTTCGTGCCCTACAGTATCGGCCATGAAACTGTCCTCCAGTACCGGCCACCGTTTAAATAATTTTTTGAGTATTTTTATTCGGTTATAGGTACACAAAGATGCCAGGCGATGAAAGTGATGGTGCGACGAAGGAAAAGAAAGGCACCTGGGACCCTAATAATATGCATAAAGCCGTGGAAAAGGTACTGAGTAATGATATGAGTGCGAGACAGGCAGCAGATCGTTATCAGGTGCCAAGAACTAGGTTGAATGACAGAATTAGTGCTATTAAAAATAATACAGAACTAGCTATGAAGCCACCTATGGGTCGTTTTCAAAAAACTTTCTCACCTGAACAGGAAAAAGTATTGGCAGAACATGTTAAAGACTTGGCAAACAGGCTAACGCCTTTAAATAAACAGAAATTTCTTGATCTCGCTTTCCAGTTAGCTGAAAAGTTAAAATTACCTCACCAATTCAATAAAGAAAATATGTCTGCTTTTATGAAAAGATATAGCGACTTATTATTGCGAACTGCTGAATCAACAAGTTTAGTGAGAGCCGTAGGTTTTAATAGACCTCAGGTTGAGCGGTTTTTTGAAAGTCTTGAGAGTTTGATGCAAAAGTTTAATTTCACTGCCTATAAAATATGGAATTGCGACGAAACTTGTGTCAGCATTGTCCAGAAGCATTCTAAAGTTATAGCTACTAAAAACCACAGACAAATTGCGAAACTTATTTCTACGGAGCGTGGAAAAAATGTGCAATGAGCGCTAGCGGTCAATTCGTACACCACTCTTTGTGTTCCCACGGTCTCGAATGAATGAGAGAGTCATGATCAATGCTCCGCATGAGAGTGTAGGTGAAGCTCAGTCAAACGGTTTGATGAATGCCGAATTATTTTTGAAATGGATGCGTCACTTTATGAAATATTCGAGTCCTACAGAACAGAACCCGGTTCTGTTGATTCTTGACGGTCACGCCAGTCCTAAAAATTTGAATGTCATTGACTTTGCCAAAAAAAAATCATATTCACATGTTAAGTACCCCACCTCATACGACCCATAAGCTACAGCCGCCTGACCGAATATTTATGAAACCTTCTAAATCAGCTTACAGTGATGCATGTGATTTGTGGATGAGATCAAACTCTGGCGTAAGAATCAGTGAAAATGAGATCGCAGGGTTTGTTGGTTCTGCTTTTAATCGAGTTTCTCAAATGGATAGTGGCGTTAATGACTTTCGCTGCACTGGCATTCACCCCTTTAATAGGAATATCTTCAGTGATTTAGATTTTATTGCTTTAGATATGACCAACGTCACAGAAAGTCAGCAATCCGTGTCAGAACAGTCAACCACGACTTTTGGACAGTCACAACTGACAAATGCAACCTCTTGACAGGTAGAAATGATCCCTTCAACTCCTCGACAACTTGTATTCCAAACTGCCACTTCTGACTGCGAACTTCAATTTGCCACAGCTCAACAATCCGAGTCTCACACACAAATTTAACCAAGAGTATTCTTATGTGATTATGTTGCCGTGCGATTGCCAAGTCATCATATTTATTATAGAAATAAAGATGTCTAATACTGATACGGTCACTATAAATGTTGATAGGTAACTAAATAGATAACAATTTATGACAAAGTTGTTGAATAGGTGCTTCCATAGATACTAACTAAAATAACTAACTGACTTGGTTTTACATGAGATCTCACAACTTTTTGTGATGGAAGGACTGCATTGCGAGACTTGGCATTTTTTTACATTTTTTGGTTTTGATTGGATCTCATTTCTTTTTGTAGGTAGTTCTTCTTTTTTTCTTCTCGGGTAATATTTCTTGTCGTCTTAAAACGCACTCCCTGTCTCTATTGGTTTTTCTCAAAGACTATGATGTAACAATTTTTGACAAGTCTGGACGATAAGTGCTTCTAAGTCGATTATATTTAACGACTGCGGACTCCTGAGCTTTGATACTACCGAAGTCGACATTAATTAGATGTAATCTGCCCAGACTTGTCACTCTCGAAAGTGCCACGTATGCTTGACCGCATGTGAACACTGAAGAACCGATGTCCATCAGTGCACTGTTTAGACTTAGCCCCTGACTTTTGTGTATGGTAATAGCATAGGCTATACATATCGGAAACTGTTCGCGATGAACATAAGCTCTATTAATAATTTCAAATTTAGTTTTGACTGGACCAAGCTGTTCATTATTAAATGTAATATGTATTTTTTTTTTTTATTTTATTTGTATTCAGGATCAACCTTTACTCCTTGTACTATACCGATAGAACCGTTGACTAAGCCAAGACTCACGTCAATATTTCGTCTTAACGTGACTTTTGCTCCTATTTTAATAACTATATTCTCTTCTAACCCTGCGGTCATGGAAGCATCATCTTCATACTTTTTAGTGTTCCGTACGGAACACTTATAAGATCACTTCGGTGTCTGTCTGTCACACCCGATTTTCTCCGAAACTATTTGTCATAGAAACTTGAAATTTGGTAATAATATAGGAATTGATGGCCTCATCAGAGCCATGTAGTTTTGAATGTTAAATTTTGACTTAAGGGGTTAATTTTGGGGGGTGAAATCGGAAGTGGAAAAAAAAAATTTTTTACTAGGTCATCGAGTGTGGTGTCAAATGAAAGGTTGTGAAAACACGAGTAAAATATATATATATAATGTAATACTTGCGCGCACTTTTCTTGGTATTATTTTCAAAAAATCGCGAAAAATCGCTGTCCCGCCCCTTATCTCGAAAAGTACTTATCAAAAAATTTTGAAAAAATCCTGGAATATTCTCCACGGGGGGTAGATTTAACGAAAATTATCACGAGTGCATTACCTGTAATAATTTATCTGGTATATAAAAAAACAGAAACTTCAGGGTCATCAATTTTCAATAAAGATTGGAAATAAACTTGGTTGAAAACTTATTTGGGGTGTGTTTTTTGTGAAGTCACTGATCATTTTATACCACCTGGTCGTTGAGTAAAGTACCTGTAGTCCTTAATCGATTTATTTGCATTGTCTCTAAAAGGTTTAGTTTTAAACTTTTTTGTTGGGTGTGTAAAATTTTGAAATTCTTGTTAAATGTGTGATTTTCTGTTAAAAGATGATTAGCATATGTTGAATTAGATTTTCTATGGATGAAACTTTTTTCGTGTTCTATAATTCTTTGTCTAAATGTACGTCCAGTTTGTCCTATGTATGTTTTAGGACATGACCCACATGTTAATTGATAAACCCCTGATTTATTGTCTTTATTGATTTGTGGTTTGTAGTTTTTAAGATATTTCCCTATAGTGCTGTTAGTCTTGTAAGCTATGTTGATATTTTTTTGATTTAAAAATTTCCCTAGTTTTTCCGTTTGTTTGCCGAAATAGGTTAAGCATTTAAAAGTGGTATTTCTGTCCTTAAAACGTGGGTATATTTCTAAGATTGCCTTGTTTCTAAGTTTTTTCCTAACGATACTATTGATTAAAGTAACAGAATAACCGTTGTTAACGGCTACTTGTTTTATATAGTTTAATTCTTTAGTAAAATTTTCCTCTGATAAGGGGATATTAGTTAGTCTATGTATAAAACTATGATAAGCTGCGAGTTTATGATGGTTAGGGTGGTGAGAACTATTGTGAATTGTGGTATCTGTATGACAAAGTTTGTGATATATTGCAAATTCATGTTTTTTTCATGGTTTTACTGATTGTTAAGTCTAGGAAATTGATTTTCCCTTCGACTTCTTCTTCCATTGTAAAACTGATATTTCTATGTAAAGAATTAATATACTGTAAAAAGTGAATTAATTGTCTGTCCGTACCTCTAAAGCATACAATTATATCGTCTATGTATCGATACCAGTATAGGCAACTATTACTATTGTTATTGTTGTTGTTAAATATCATTGTTTCAATACTGTCCATGAAAATTTCGGCAAGTAATGGACTTAATGGACTCCCCATAATTAATCCTTCCTTACTATTGTAGAATGTATTATTAAATGAGAAATAATTTTGTTTTAGGCAAGTTCTTAATAAATTAATTATGTCCATTTTTATAACTTCATTTACTTTGTTTTTTAGTGTTCCGTACGGAACACTTATAAGATCACTTCGGCGTCTGTCTGTCTGTCACACCCGATTTTCTCCGAAACTATTTGTCATAGAAATTTGAAATTTGGTAATAATATAGGAATTGATGGCCTCACCCCCCTCATCAGAGCCATGTAGTTTTGAAAGTTAAATTTTGACTTAAGGGGTTAATTTTGGGGGATGAAATCGGAAGTGAAAAAAAAATTGTTTTACTAGGTCATCGAGTGTGGTGTCAAATGAAAGGTTGTGAAAATACGAGTAAAATATATATATATATATATATATATATATATATATATATATATATATATATATATATATATAATGTAATACTTGCGCGCACTTTTCTTTGTATTATTTTCAAAAAATCGCGAAAAATCGCTGTCCCGCGCCTTATCTCGAAAAGTACTTATCAAAAAATTTTGAAAAAATCCTGGAATATTCTCCACGGGGGTAGATTTAACGAAAATTATCACGAGTGCATTACCTTTAATAATTTATCTGGTATTTAAAAAAAAAACACAAAACTTCAAGGTCATCAGATTTCAGTAAAGATTGGAAACAAACTTTGTTGAAAACTCATTTGGGGTGTGTTTTGTGAAGTCACTGATTATTTTATATCACCGTAACATAAATTTGGACTAAGGGGTTAATTTTGGAAGATGAAATCGGAAGTGAAAAAAAAATTGTTTCACTAGGTCATCGAGTGTGGTGTCAAATGAAAGGTTGTGAAAATACGAGTAAAATATATATATATATATATATATATATATATATATATATATATATATATATATATATATACACTGTGTGTAATTTTTTAAGTTATGGAAAAATAACCATATACGGACACCACTACGTGATAGTAGACCAAAAAAAAAGACCCGTGTCTCCCAGTTTTTCCGAAAGTCATGCACTTTTTTTTTATGGGCTCCCAAAGATTTGAGGCCTGGGTGTAAATTTTTGCAAAAAACTCATCATATTCTGAGGCTCATATCTTGCAAACCGTTCGGAATTTTAATTTACTTTCTGTGGCAAAGTTGTAGCCCTTATCATAAGGAACAAAAATTGTGAACATTTAAAGTAAAAAAAACTTCATCTTCAAGATCAAAATAGCTAAAAACTGTAAAAAATTCGATTTTTTTTACCTTTTTTTCCCTGTTTAGGCCCATAGCTAGCAAACCGTTCAAAATTCAAGGAAACAATCAACTACAAAAATGTAGCTAAGATCTTAGTAAACAACTTTCTAGAATATATGAACTTCCTAGGAATGATTCTTAACACTGTTTAGGTAGCCGCAAAAGTTAAAATTTTCCCGAAAAATCTACTTTTTTAAAGTTTTTTGCGATTTTGATCTGAAAGATGAAATTTTTTGGATTTTATATGTTCACAATTTTTGTTCTTTATGACAAGAGCTACAACTTTGCTTCAGAAAGTAAATCAAAATTCCGAACGGTTTGCAAGATATGAGCCTGAGAAAATGATCAGTTTTTTGCAAAAATGACACCGAGGCCCCAAATCTTTGGGGCCTCATAAAAAAAAAATGCATTACTTGGGGCAAAAACTGGGGAGACACGGGTCTTTTTTTACCCGAGGCTCCCAGTTTTTCCCCCCCCCCCCCGGGGGGGGGGGCACCCCCCCCGGGCCCAATTCATGTACTTTTTTTTATGAGGCCCCAAGGATTTGGGGCCTCGGTGTCATTTTTGCAAAAAACTGATCATATTCTCAGGCTCATATCTTGCAAACCGTTTGGAATTTTGATTTACTTTCTGAAGCAAAGTTGTAGCTCTTGTCATAAAGAACAAAAATTGTGAACATATATTCTAGAAAGTTGTTTACTAAGATCTTAGCTACATTTTTGTAGTTGATTGTTTCCTTGAATTTTGAACGGTTTGCTAGCTTATGGGCCTAAACAGGGAAAAAAATGAAAAAAAAATCGATTTTTTTACAGTTTTTTGCTATTTTGATCTTGAAGATGAAGTTTTTTTTTACTTTAAATGTTCACAATTTTTGTTCCTTATGACAAGGGCTACAACTTTGCCACAGAAAGTA
>CM032454.1:807946-887356 GCA_019049505.1 Pachyrhynchus sulphureomaculatus
ATTTTTATAGAAACTTCTAACCCTATTTTGATTCAATCTAGTAGGTCCTTCATTTTTGACAATACCTTTTGGGACACTCTGTAATATATACATATATACATATATACATATATACATATATACATATATATATATATATATATATATATATATATATATTATATATATATATATATATATATATATATATATATATATATATATATATATATATATACATATATATATATATATATATATATTATATATATATATATATATATATATATACATATATATATATATATATATATATATATATATATATATATATATATATATATATATATATATATATATATATATATATATATACATATATATATATATAAGGTGGATGCATTAAGTATCTGTTTTTTATAACAAAATGTTGCTTATAACAGTCGGCGGTGATTGTTTCTGTAGGTTCTAGCAGACTATCACCTCCATATTTCACCTACTTATGACTTTTTACGTTTGTTTGTCCAAGTATATCCATTTTTTTTATCGCACGTTGCGATAAGCCAAAAGAATCTTTTTTTTTACTTTGCGAGCAAAAAAAGGTGAATGGAAGTACTAACAACGGTAACTGCCTACAGAATATGCACCCAGAGTCAACTACAGATAAACAGTGGGTTTTAATGCAAGCCTCTAATATATTGTACGGACCTGCTGCGTTGTTTCTGCGTTTGCACGCGCCCTAAATTTTGGTGTGTAGTATAATAATTAAACATTATATTTTAGAGTCTTTCTATTGGAGATGCACTTTATCAAACCAATTGGTACGAACAAAATACAAGAAGTAAAAAAATGATTGCCATTATCCTGCAACGAACACAAAAGCCGTTAACACTGTCAATTGGTCCATTTGGTCCTCTAACTTTACAAACAGTTTTAAATGTAAGATCTTTATTTCTTTAATAACAAATACCTACATAGTATACTGAGCTAGGTGGATATACCCCATGGTGGTAATATGTTACTACATTTCACACACGTCAGAACATTTGTCAAAACAATATATATCTATATATATATATATATATATATATATATATATATATATATATATATATACAGTCGACACTCTATATAGTGAAAGACCAAAATGTTGACCAAAATTTCACTATAGAAAGTTTTTCACTATATAAAGAAAAAATCCGTATATATTGCTATGTATGTATTTTATATTGGTATTCATTTACTTGTATTTTATAAGGTACAAGCAACAAAAAAAATTGCAAAATTGAATTATTAGAAAAGATTTTATTAAACATAGCATGTACAGGGCTAAATACATACATAAGGTCCGTACGTTATATCTTTACCCGTGCGTCATAGTTTTCAGGCTATATAACAGACGACTATTATATTATTTGTCTCTTTTCACCAATAAATCGTAAGTATTGGTAAAAAGAGACAAAAAATATAATAGTCGTTTGGGATATTGCCTGAAAACTATGACGCACGTGTAAAGATATAACGTCCGTACGTATGTATATACTACATACGAAATAAAAAGAATAATACAAAATCTGTTAATACATATGTACATACTACGTACATACGTACTAGGAAAAATAATCAGTTATTTTCTTTCGAACATTACTTTTGAAAAATAATTGTTGCTCAACAAAATTCTCGCATTTATTCAAATGCATAAAGATTTGATGACGTACACTTTCCTGGCCCCTGAGAGTATTTCGCACAATGCCAAATGCATTTCTTATTTCATTTTCACTAAATTTAGCAGGACATTCCCCGGTTTCAGTTTCTTCTTCATGATCTTCTATACTTTTTATATCGTCAATTATGTCTTGGTCAGTTGGGAGATCTGTCGTGCCAACATAATTGTCGATTTCTAAGAAATCTTCAAGTAAAAAAAATCTGCGTCGACGGTAGCAGTTTTTTGTAGAATACCCCATTGCCTTTTTAAGGTAGCGAGATCCATTTCGTCTTCTACTTCCCATTCGTCAATTTTTTCAGTAAAACCTGCTTTAGAAAAGTAGTTTTTGATAGTTTTCTGAGAAACATTTTCACTCCATACTTTAGCGACTTCGGTTATACACTCTTTAAGAGTAATCAATTTTTTGACTGGAAGGTTGTTATCAATCGCATTAACAATTTTGTGAACAATTCTGTTTCGATAATGATGTTTTATGTTTTTTATAATACCCTGGTCCATAGGTTGCAATTTGAAGGTCATGTTTGGTGGAAAAAAGTTCAATTCAATATTCCTTTCATTTTCGTGTCCAGTTCTTTGATCCATCTTTCGAAAATCTCAGAAGTCATCCATGCCATTTTATTATTGGCGTAATCTAACTCCAGAGAATTAACTCCTTTTAAACAACGGGGATTTTTGCTTTTACCTATGAACAGTAATTTCAGTTTTTCTGAGCCATCCATGTTTGCTCCAACCATAAGTGTCACCCTTTCTTTACTTGTTTTAACACCAAAACATTTATCACTTTTAAAAGCAAAAGTTTTATTTGGCAAACATTTAAAAAACAAACCGGTTTCATCACAATTGAAAACGTTTTTGGCTCGTACTTTTTCAATGCACTTTTTAAAACAGTTTCAGTCCAAATGTCACAGTCCTCCTGACTTACACTTGCACTCTCGCCAGATACCGTCTTGAAAACAATTGAATTGCGAGTCTTCCAGGCACTCAACCACCCTTCACTAGCTTGAAAATTAACGCAGTTAAATTCTTTAGCAAATTGTAGAGCCTTTTGCTTTATTAAATTTCCCGATATTGGTACGTTTTGATGCGTACGGGCCACTTGAAACCATCGTATTATCAGAGAGACGCAACTTGGAGAAACACCAGATTTTGCAGCAACATCAATTTTTTTGCAGCCTTTATCAACTTCCTCCAAAACTTTAATTTTTTCAGCTAAACTTAAACACACTCGCTTGGATATCTTACTTGATTCTTAAACAAAAAGAAACTGAACCTGAATTTGCGAATTACTAGGCCTCGACTATAAAATCGGTTTTTCCCCGGGTTTCTATAAAATGGGTTATTCCCGGGGTTTCTCACAGAAATCTACCTGATTTATTGCCAACCATTAGGCGTTATAAACGCGTTAAGAACCTTTTCAAAAGAATGCGTCATAAAAATGGAATTCGTGCTAATGTTAGATAAAAATGGGAAACCCGAAATGGCCAAGATCTCAATAAATGCATAAAAATTTATACATGAAATTCCGGTAAAAATTTTATTATATAGAGTGTTACTATTTTACAGATTCACTATATGCAGCGCTTTTTACATGAAATTTCATTAAAATATTCTAGGTCTTGAAAAAATTGCACTATAAAGAGTTTTTCACTATATAGAGTTTCACTATAAACAGTGTCGACTGTATATATATATATATATATATATATATATATATATATATATATATATATATATATATATATATATATATATATATATATATATAAATGATATGCTAACATTAATTCTTCTCCTGAAATGTTTTTTTGTAATTACCTAATAAAATATTTGGATATAAGCACCGGTATGCTTGAATGATAGAAAAGCCTCAAAATGTCCTAACTAGTAAATTAATACTGTCCAAATAGCCATTTCTGACCACTGTTTTTATGCCTAAAGCTAAATTTGTAACTAGTATAAGTCAGTAATTAGGACTGCTCGTGGCAATAAGAATCTTTCATTATAAGGTACATATTTACAGGTCATGCATGCAGCTTATACTTATACTACAGTTATGCAGAAAAATAGACATTCAACAAACTAATGGTACGGTTTGGAGATCGTCATAATTGGATAGAATTCAACTCTTATTTTTAGATATTTACTTAATGGGTGGTTATTAAAGTTATGTAGTCATTTTAAATAATAAGAAAATTAACTTATAGTATTTGTAGTGTTCAGGACTAAGCAAAACGAAAAACACTGTGAAAATTTTTTTATTGCAAAACGTTTCTACATGTTATTAGGCTTATTTTAATAACCTAAAATATGACATACTATACATTATATTGTATAATATATTTTTAATTTTGAATATTTAACACCTGAAAGGTAAAGTTTTTCCTGCTAAAGTAATTAGAACATAGAAATGAAAAAATTCAATTCTAGCCAAATTAGAATCTTCTTAATTCAAATAACCTTTACAACGGCATATATTGGAAGAATAATTTATTTAGCTTTTTTCTTCATTTGGATAGTACTTTATTTGGTGCATAATAAAAATTAAAAATACTGAAATATATATATATATATATATATATATATATATATATATATATATATATATATATATATATATTTGTTTATTTATTTATTTAATACAACTATCCTACAGAACAATCTAATTATAGGATAGGAACATTCAAATATAACAAATACAAATAGATAAGTATCTATAAAATTAATATTTTAATAATTCTAATAACTAAACTACAAGCTAAAGAAAAACAAAAAACAAAAGAGAGACCTAATCCCCAGTTAAACATGACCTACGTAAAAATGTTATACTGGAACAGAAAATATCAACTATATGTTTGACCTTTCATAATGCATGCACATAACGTATAGCGGAGAGTACATCAACAAGTATGTTCTTGGAACAGGCATGTAGAAAAGGGAATGGTTTAGGCGAGCGTGTTGAGATGGCACACGGAACCTAATACTTAAGAGGGTGCAAGGGCATTCGATTTTGTTGTTCAAGATTTTATATAAAAACAAGATTGTAGCATATTCTCTACACCGAGAAAGGCCAATAATACTGAATCTTCTTAATAGAACATCATTAGGAAAACCCAGTAGTGGATAAATACCATCTAATTTAAACCAGAGGAACTTCACAAATCGTCTTTGGATTTTTTCAATATGATTACTGTGGATCTCATATGTTGGGTACCATATAACTGAACCATATTCCAGTTTAGAACGAACCAAAGCATTAAATAAAGTGATGAGGGTTTCAATGTTTGAAAGGTCTCTAGAATTCCTCATGATGAAACCTATACACCTATAAGAAGAAGCAATGGTCTCATTTATATGGTCCACAAAACTGAGTTTAGCATCAAATGTTACACCAAGATCTTTGAAACGATAACATTTTTCAAGATCATTATGGTTTAAATTATATAAAAAATTTACTGGTAATTTCTTTCGAGTGAATGACATAGAAAAACATTTCTTTGTGTTCAAATATAAGTTATTACGAATACACCAACGATTTAAAGTATCTAGATCATCCTGAAGAGTTACACAATCATGGAGAGAGTCTATGCATCGGTATATTTTCAGATCGTCAGCATAAAGCAAAGAGGACGAGGTAAGGCCTCTGGTGATGTCATTTATAAATATGTTAAATCATAACGGTCCTAGGATAGACCCTTGAGGAACACCAGAGGTAGCATTAATAATGACCGACTCAAAACCACGATAATTTACTATGAGTTGACGACTAATTAAATAAGATTTTAGCAGGTTTAATAAATTGCCATTAACTCCACAGTTTGAGAGTTTTTTCAAGCAGAATACCATGGTCAAGCCTTTGAGAAGTCTGTATAAACTACGTCGACTTGTCCTCCATTGTCCATACCTTTCGAAATAAATTGAGTAATTGTAACTAAATTGGTAATGGTTGAACGCCCTGGAAGGAATCCATGTTGGCTTTCAGTTATGAAAAGTTTAACATGATTAAATATAGCACAATTTCGAAAACCTTTGAAAAGTTGTTTAATATTACCACAGGTCTGTAATTTTCAATGTGGCTCTTATCACCCTTTTTGAATACGGGACATATTTTAGACTTCTTCCAGATTTGTGGAAAGGACGATGATTTTAAACACAGATTGAAAAGAAACGTGAAAAGCTTGGACAATACAGCTGCGCAATCCCGAATAAAAAAAGCTGGTAGACCATCGGTTCCAGCGGTCGATTTAGGTTTAAGTTTCTTTAAGGCACAAAGTTAGACCTTTGAGTCTGAAGAAGGGGAAATTTATCATGAATATACTCAACCAGAATTGACATCTATAAGGCAGTGTGATGAAGATCCAATGGTATCAAAGGATGATCCGCACGATATACATTAAGTGGAGTTCTACTAAATACAAGATCTAACAGACGATTATTTTCGTTACAATTACGATTATGTTGATTTAAAGATAAAAACTCGCATAATTCAAGTAAAGAAGAAATTTTGTTGTCTCTATAGGAGGCATCCATAACATAATTTGCATAAGTAGGAAAATTACAATCCCCCAATACTAGCAAATCGTCTTTATTAGTAAAATAACCAGAGTCCAGCATTTCTTCAAATAGGGTGTCATAGGCAACAGTATTACTATATATATATATATATATATATATATATATATATATATATATATATATATATATACATATATATACATATATATATATATATATATATATATATATATATATATATATATATATATATATATATATATATTCAGTAGTAGTAGTAGTTTATAAAATAACGTGTATGCAACCGTTAAACTTCACGTTTTTGACGTAGAATTTAGCGACTTGCTTATAATTTTTAAAGCCTACTCCATATTATATGTTTAATACATTAAGTATAGTAACATTTTCAATTTCATACGTTATTTAAAACAAAAACTTGAGAAAACATGTATTAGGAACATATAAAAATAAAATGTAAATTTCACAGTATAAAATTAGTTTTATTACTACCTTGGTTAAAAACAATAAAACAAAAAAATTAAGAGAATTATAAATCGTAAATGGTTCAGATGCACACTCTCTATATTTATGCCCCTGGATTGCCAATTTAAACTCTTAAAAATGTCCTCTAAGGCTAGTGTCAAGAGTTTAGGGGAGATAGTATCGCCCTGACATGCAACTGTTTACCAGTAACTTATCTTTGTATCTTCGTCCAGTGTTATTTGGATGGTCGCGTTTTCGTATATGTGTTTGATGAGATTTGAATACCTGGTGTCTACTCTTGCGTTGTCTAGAGCTCTCAATATTGCCCAAGTTTCGACCGAGTCGAAGGCCTTTTTGTAATGGTATGTTATATTCTGTGGTCTTCTCTATGAGAGTGCGTATTGTCTGCAAGTGGTCAATCGTAATACAACCTTTTCGGAAACCTGCTTGTTCTACTGGTTGATACGAATACATTTTTTTAGTTAATCTATTTGTTACTATGTAATAGTAGACTAATAGGACGGTAGTTTTCTATGTCATTTCTATCTCCTTTTTTGCATAGCAAAATAACCTCGGTGTGGTTCCATTTTGTTGGAATTCTTTCTTCGGTTATGCATTTGTTGAGTAGAGGATTCGTACACTCTCTACTAGATATTCTCCTTCCATTTTTAATATTTCAGTGGTGATTTGATATTCTCCTAGACATTTCTAAGATTTCATTTGGTTGAGCGCTTTTCTTAATTCATTGGTATCTATTTCAGGAATTTCCTCGGATCCAATATTTTGAATTTTCCGTCTGTTGTACTGATGACCTTGGGACTTGGAACTGTAGAGATGCTTATAGAAGTCCTGAACTATGGCAACAATTTCCGTTCTACTATTAACTACGGTACCACTATTGTTCTTCAATTTCCTTAATTTCGTTCTTCCATTTGATAGGTGGGATTTTAAAACTTTCATATTTTTGTTGTTTTCAATAGTATTTTTACCAACTTTGTGTTGTATTCTCTTAGATCTTTTCGAATGTTCTTGTCTATTTCTCTATTTGTTTTCTTATAACTCTCAGCTTCCCTATCTGTTTCTCTTCTCATTTTGACCAGATTTTTAGTAGTTTGGCTAAATTTGCCGATGTTCTTTTGTTTAGCACATATTTGTTTTGTTGCTACTTGTATGCTACTTCTTATGGTTTTACTTAGATCTTCCATTTCCATGTCCTTCAATCTGTTTGTCTCTCTTAGTTTTACGTTTAATGTATCCTGAAATTTTTCTTTATTTTTTTATAGAATTTCCACTGTAGGAAATTTTTGTTTCTTTAGTATTAGTTGGTTTCTTTCAAATTTGAATTTAGGTATATGGTTGCTCTAACCATTCGATGGTCGCTATTTGTATCGAACCGATTTAAAATGGTAACATCCTGACAGATTTCTTTTTTGTTAGTGATTATGTAGTCAATTTCATTTCTAATACTAAGAATGAATTCATACAGTAAAGTTGTTCATTTCTGTAATAATCGACAAGCTTTTCACCTCTGGCGTTTCTATCCCCCACTCCGAATTTGCCGATATTTATGGTATCTTGGTTTGTATTTTTGCCAATTTTGGCATTGAAATCTCCCATAATAATTACATATTTCGCATTTTCATTTGTTTTTGCTGTTGATATATCTTCATATAGCTGTTCTACTGCTTCGTCGTCAGATGTGCTGGTTGGAGCATATACCTGTATCACTTGCATGTTATACCTCTTGTTGATTTGTATAGTAACGTAGATGACTCTATCTGACATGGCTGTCATTTTTATGATTTGATGTTTCAATCGTTTATTCACCAATAGGGCGACTCCACCTATGTGGTCATTTGTTTCCGAATTATTCCGGTATAACAGATGACCTGACTTCAGATATGTAGCTTGTTCCCCTTTAAGTCTTGTTTCGCTCAATCCCAAGATGTCCTATTTTATGTGTCGGAGTTCCTCTTCTAATCTCTCCATGTGTTGTTGCGATCTTAATGTTCTTATGTTGTAAGTAGCAATCCAGAGTTTGTTATTTTTCCTTTGATAGTTTTGGTTTAGGTTCATCTTCGCCGAATTTTTGCCTCCCCCAGAATTCGCGAGGCTGACTGAAGTTTCAGTGCAAGATTCTGAGCAATTGGCTATACTTGCCTGGTGTATTTCTGTTTTAGAATTCGACATTTCTATGTTTTGGAAGGACATGATTCCCCTCGGATAGGATGTTGGGGAGATCATGAGCTCACGTATGGCAGGTTTGCTAAACCTGTAGTAGATCTGTTTCTCATCGGGATCATGAAGAAGTATCCACCCGCTACCATATTATATATATATATATATATATATATATATATATATATATATATATATATATATATATAATCTGCAGAAAAAGACATAGGCAAACGTTGTGAAACTCATAAAGATGTTAACCACAAGACAAAAATTAAAACAAACCGGAATCTACAGGGAGTATACCAACCCCAGGAAGAATTAGACACGGGGACAGTCTTCGTCCATTTTTAATCAATTTGTATTATCTGTGTATCTGGTAACAAAATATTAAGGTTAGTAATTGCGATTGAAGAAGAAATTTAAGTTATTTTTAAATTTTTCAAAAATCCAAAAAGATTAGTGTAACCAATTTGTTTAATATCGATGTAATTGTATATCCACTAAAGGTTATGTGGTTCTATATCAAAATTTTAATTAGAACCAAAGAAGATATTTAGAATAATGGTCCTGAATCTCAGGACATAATCGTAATAAAAATCAAATCATGAACTTATTGATAATACTGATAATAACAATATCCTCAAATGGTCACACACAGACATAGAAAACATTCACATCCTTATACATTCTCAATTCAACAAATACAGAAAATTAAATCCCAACGCATGCAAAGAAATACTTACCATCGAGAGGAAGGCAGGAGGAAGAGGAATCATAGATATAAGATTACTAGACACAAAACAAACAAAAGCATTTAGGAAATTCTTTCACGCCAAACAAACCAGCCTCTACACAGTAACAGTGAAAGCAGACAAAAACTATATACCTCTTGACTTATCCCGGGCAGACCACCCAGCAGACACACAGAGTCACACCCAATTTCAATAAGAAAAGATGAAAACGTGGTCCAGATACCACATAGAACAAGACCACGTAAGCAAAAAAAACAATCATACACCTTGTTACAGGAAATGCCACCAGCATAACGAAACGATCGAACACGTAACAAGCAGATGTAAAATATTAGCCGGAACGGAATACATAACCAGATATGACTCAGCGGCAAAAGTAGTTCACCAAGCACTAGCCACAATATACAAACAACATAGAAAACACAGATCTCTACTACAAATACACACCAACATCCATACTTGAAAATAAAGATTACAAGCTCTACTGGGACATCAATGTCCCTTTCATCATCATCAGCCACAGGCCTTACACCAACAACATTCACACCACTCTTGGTACAATTAGGACTCAACAAGACGCTAATTTCATTTCGTGTATCTTAAATAAAGGTCTTAACTATGCTGTATCCCCTCCTAGAGATAATTTTTCAGAAATAGTTGCACACATTGAAAGTTCCTTCCAGAAAATAGTAAGTCATTTGTTTGGGAAGCATGTCGCAATCAAATATCAAAAAACATAGTTAACAACACAAATTCAAATTCACAAAAAAACATAAAAGTAGTTAAAGGATTGAGAAAAAAAGATGTCTTCTATTTAAAAGCGGATAAAGGAAATAAGGTTGTTATATTGGATAAGAAAGATTACTTTGAACGTGTAGATAATCTTATCGAATCTGGCCCTTATGAAAAAGTAATAAGAAATCCATTACCGAGAATGATAACAGAGATTAAAAATTCTTTAAAGAAATGTAGGAACGTTATCTCCGATTCTATAAAATTTAAATTAAATCTAAGTAATACCACCATACCAAAGTTATATTGCTTACCAAAAATTTAGAAACCTGGAAAAGCAATGCGACCCATTGTTTCATCGGTCGGATCATCCACATATTTGATATCTAAAGGGATATCAAGTGCCAATACCACAAACTTTACAATATCTATCGATTACTTAGGATGAATGACTTCGAGGAGGAAATTACTCTTGAATACTTAACATTATCTAAACTTTATATGGAAAAAAATTATTTTCAATATAACAGTCAATTTTATATTCAGAAAGAAGAAACAGCTATGGGTAATTGCTTATCACCTTTCATAGCCAATTTATTCATGAGTAAATTTGAAACAGAAGCCAGTCAAGAATTTGAGTATTTCCCAAGGGTATGGTATAGGTATGTGGATGATGTTTTCGCGATTTTTGATACGAAGAAAACAAATATAGATGATTTTGTTTCAAAATTAAATAGCCGATATGATTCCGTTAAATTCACATACGAAATTGAGAACAAAGAACAACTGCCTTTTCTAGATACTTTAATTATTAAAAATAATAATAGGTTAGAATTTGATATCTATACAAAAGATACAGAAACAGATAGATATATTCCTAATAATTCATTTTATTGCAAACAACACAAATTAGCTGCATTTTTTTAGTTCATCGTTTGGTCACTTTTCCTCTGACTAGAGTAAACTTCAATAATGAAAGGAATTGTATCAGAAATATAACTAGAGTTAATGGTTATGACGAAGATTAGTAAATAAGTTAATAAATAGAGATAAGTTCAGGTAAAATATTCAGAATTCCATCTTTCTTACACGCGAAGAAAATAAGACGTATGTTTCCATACCATATAATCCGAAATATACCAGGGGACTCAATAAGGTATTTAATAAGGTAGGCCTCACCTTAGTCTATAAGTCATCAGACAATCTGAGGAATATCTTTCGTCAGATAAGATTCCTAATTGTGAGGAAAGTGGAATTTATGAAATTAGTTGTAATGATTGTGACAAAAAGTATGTTGGGCAAACTAAAAGGTCAATTAAAACACGACTTAAAGAAAATTTAGCACATTTAAAATACAGTAGAATATAAAAGTCTACCATTGCCGAACATGCCCTTGAAGCTGATCATGCTGTAACATTAAATAATCTAAGATTAATTAAAAATGTACCTGATAGGAGATAGTTGAACGCATATGAAAGTATGGAAATTATAAAATGTAAAAGTAGTTCAAATAAACACAGAGGGCCTATTCCTTATAGTCCCTCTACTGGTTACTTGACCGGAACTGATGGCCTCGCCTAGATCATTAGTTCCGCCTGAGTAATTCAAGGATTAGGCTAAGTATAAATAAGGTAGATTTGTAGTTTAGCTTTAGTCCATCGTCGCTCCTGATGAAGCTAACATGGTTAGCGAAACGCGCGTCGAGGGCAAAAATAAAGTGATTGGTGTAATGGTGATATACACTGAGTAGTGTCATTGCGTCAAAGATTCCACATTCCCAACATAGTCTAAGAGTACTGACCAAAAAAATTCGATAAAATTCTGGAATATTCTCGCTAAGGTGTAAATTGAGCGAAAATTATTGCGAATACATTACATTTCATAATTTATCTGATATATAAAAAAAAACCATTTGACTTGACAATATGGTGGGAATTTTTTCGTGGAAAGTTGTGAATTTAATCGGGACTGAGAACAACGAGATATCAATACGTATTCGGTGCAATCAGTAATATACTCATATATTTTTCAGTACATTACTGCTTTGAGCATTTGGCCAATCACAGATAAAATAAATTTCCATGATGACTGGTGACCAACGGATAGGTAACGAGAGAAAATAATTTTATTTCATTTGTTCTAAACTTTTATTACAAAGATGTCTCGCTTTTTAGATATTCTTAGTAATTCTAATAATGCAGATGAATAGGTGACTGAATTTCATAGATCACAGTACGGAACAGTAAGTGCACAAGTCCAACTTGCACTTGACCAGTTATACCAGTGATTCCCAAAGTGGTTCAGGTGGACCCCCAGGGGTCCACGGGAGACTCGACGGGGGTCTACGTTGGCGTGAAAAAAAAAATGGGGATTCACAAGTTGTAAATGGGAGTCCACGAAAATTTATCTGGTTTCGATAGTAAAGAATAAATGTTGGCTTGGCTTTACCTATCAATGTAGGCAGATAATACACTACTCAAAAAAATTAAGGGAGCAAAAAAAAACTCCAAATTCTTCGGTGATTTTTGACAGGCTGTATTTCGGTGAAAAATGGTCGTATTGAGACTTTGAAAAAAACCATTTTGAAGGTTTAAGATTCTAATTTTCAGATTTTTTAGCTAAAATTTTTTAGGAGCTACAGTTCTCATGCAATCCTAACAGATAGCGCGAAAAAATAATATTGCAAATATTTTGCTTTTTGGTCCACGGGCTTAAAAAAAATTTTTTCAGTTAGGCCGGAATATGGATCAGATAGCCTGTATATTTAGCATTAATTTCCTTGTTTTAAAACTTGCATATTCGATATTCAGTACAATGCGCGTCGAGACTTGCAAAGCGCCGCCCGCCCGCCTGCAACGCAACCCGTTCAGACGTGCAAAGAGACGAAATACAACTTGTGTTGTGCTTGCAATCTTGCATGAATTTGTTTAATTCTTCACCAATATAAATACGAATGCCAAGGACAAACGTTACTCATTTGTTTCCGGGATTTTGAAAAGAAAAGTGTGAGTGAATCGATGTCAGTGTTTGCCAGTGCCGGAAAAAGTAAGTACCTGCCTGTTTGTTATTCATACTTTTATTTTATATTTTAATAATATTATATTTGTTATGTTTGCGTGTAGTGGGTACGTAATAAAAATTAAATACTGAACAGGGCCATTATTCGATACTTCTATAAAAGAACAGAAAGCCGAGAAAGATTGAACTTTTAGTACTTTTTATTATAAAATTATTTATTTACTCTACTGTGGTGATTCACTAAAGGAGAGATATATGATTGACCTGCATGTTTGTACATATTTCAGGGCCCTCGTAGATGCTAATGTTAAATAACTAAAAATAATTTCATAAATTGTACGTGTCTTTATGTACCACTCGTAATGTACATCAAAGTAATAAATAAATCATTAAAATCGCGGAGTTTTGATGTCAAAATATTCTTTAAAAGTATTTTCTCTCGAATTTACAGAAATGTATCAAAATATAATTAATCAAAAAATATTTTATATTACATTAAAATAGGTTCAGCCATTTTGTGAAAACCTCTATATGGGTCTTAGCAGTTCATTGCTTTTAATAATTAAAATCAGTTTCGCCGCCGGCATTTTGGTTTTTTCATTGCAATAATTAATTAATCCTATTTTATTCTGTTAAAATAGCCATATCCTGTTAAAGTCGCCTTATGATTACTAAAACAAACACTTTTTTCTTTACAGGTAGGTAACTGATACGAAACATGGCTGAATCTAAGAAAAAATGTCGACAGTACAGTGTTGATTATTTGAAATTTGGTTTTCTTCCATCAAAGGCAGACAAACAATTGCCCATATGCCTTTCATGCAACAAAGTTTTGAGCAATGACTCTATGAAACCATCGAAGCTCGAAGATCATCTAAGAAGGTGTCATCCTGATAAAGTAGGTAAAGATTTAAAATATTTTCAAACATTGAAGGAAAAATATGAAAAGAGACCCACCGTGCACAATATGTTTGCTTCAATGTCTCAAAGTAACGATGATGGCTTGCGGGCATCTTACAATATCTCATTGCTTATAGCGAAATCTGGAAAACCGCACACTATCGAAGAACAGTTAATTTTACCCGCTGTTGAAGAGGTTTTAAACACTGTTCTGCACAAACCTCCATTTGACGTACTCAAAAGAATTCCTTTGAGTAACAACACTGTACAAAGACGTATTGATGAAATGAGCTCTGATATTGAAAGCTTCTTGTGTAATTATCTGCAAACAACTCATTTTTCTATTCACCTGGACGAGTCAACTTTATCTGGTAATGAAGCATTATTATTGGCATATGTTCGATTTGTTATGGACAAAGAAATCCATGAAAAGCTGCTATTCGCGGAAACTTTGGAGACGGACACTAAAAGCGAATCAATATTTAATGTCCTGAGTAATTTTTTTAAGGAAAAATCGACTCCATTTAGAAAGGTTATTTCGGTGGCAGCAGATGGAGCTCCTGCCATCTTCGGCCGATATCGTGGGTTTATAAGCCATCTTAAAAGAATTATACCAGGAGTAACTGCAATTCACTGTGTCATCCACCGACAACACCTGGTAGCGAAAAATTTGAGTGATAGATTGCATCAATCGCTTCAATTTGTGATTAAAGCAGTTAACAAAATAAGAAGCAATGCGTTGAATACCCGTTTATTTGCACAATTGTGCAACGAAAAAGATGAAGACTTCCAACGATTGTTCTTACATACAGAAGTACGCTGGTTGTCGAAAGGTGCATGTTTAACAAGATTTTACTCACTCTTTGAATCAGTTTTAGAGTTTCTGGAAAGTAAAGATCCAGATTTAAAAGAAAACCTGATCAAACTGAAAGCAGACATCGCGTATTTGACAGATTTGTTCAAAAAATTGAACGACATTAACTTGCAGTTACAAGGGGACAGCCTAAATTTAATAAAAACAAAGGGTATAATTTCGGCTTTTCTTTGAAAATTGAAATTTATGAAGCAAAATATTAGTCGGCGCGAATTCTCCCAGTTTCCAAACTTGTCACAGGCAGAATGTCTTGATGAGGATATTCAGACATACGTTCAACATTTAAATGCCCTGCATGATGACTTCAAAAATAGATTTGAAGATATTCTGACGATGGAAATACCACCATGGATCATAAATCCATTTGATGAAACGGAAGTGGCGAATGTGGTATTACAAGAGGAGCTACTCGAGCTTAGCACCAATGAGGAGCTGAAGGTGAAATTTAAAAAAGGCTATCAAACATTTTGGCTGCAGGCAGAAATACCCGAAAAATATCCTGGGCTGTGGGAAATTGCGAGAAAACTTTTGATAGCGTTTCCCTCGTCATACCTTGTCGAAAAAAGTTTTAGTGTCGTTACAAACCTATTAACAAAAAAAAGGAGCAGATTGAACATCACAGAACGGGGAGATTTGCGGTTATTTCTTACAAAACTGAAGCCAAATATTGATAATTTTCTGTCAATCCATCAAGTACATCCCTCCCATTAAAATTATGACTATTTTTTTTTAATTGTTGATTTGCATTGTTGAAGTTACGGTACGTTATTAATGTTTAATTTTAATTCTATTAAGTCTTTAATCATATTATTTTAATAAATAGAACACAAGAAAATATATTATTTTTTTTTTTTATTTTTACCACTCCGAATTTAAGGTTGGAACTCAGCCACGACGCAAATTTCCATCGTTAGATCTAATCTTCACATTTTTTGACGAGTTTTTGGGAATATGGTAGAAATGTAGCAGCAGGGAGTCCGAACCGAAACCAGTAAAATTTTGAAAGTGGTCTACGAGAAAAAAAAGTTTGGGACCCTCTGAGTTATACCAATAATAAGTAAGCTTAAATAATATTATGTAATAAGTTGTTTAACTATCCCTACAATTAACATTTCTCTAGCGGCCTACCAGAAACTTTCTCTAATTTCATATATCTCGAGATATCAAATAAATTTTGATACCCTAAAGACTGCCGAATACTTCTTAAATAAGATCTACCTTTGTCCTGAAGGTCGAATAAACATCACTTTTATGTAGGTGTTAGGCGTTCCATGCGAATGATTCTTTCTTTAAACGCGCCGTAGGGAAACAATCCGTTGACTTTTTCCCTTTGGAATTTCCCGTCCAGCAATTCTCAAACACAAAAAATCTTTATACGTTCTTGTCAAACAAAGCGTATTTTGTATAAAGCTGGAAAGAGTTTAAATATGTAAATAAAGAAAAATATCTGCCGAATTTTTAATATTTAAATACAGGATTCTTTTACTTCCCATGCTACAGGAGAGTATTGTATTCGTGAAAAAATAACATACATATCGTCACGGTTATTTATAGCTAAAGACATAATGGGCTAAAGGGGTGAAGGAGGGTGTTAGAGGGGTTGTATCGAATATATCGTATTACACGTACTTTACAAGGTTCTTGGAGTCGAGAATTCTGAAAATAGCATTATTTTTTCATTATTTTCAATTATTCATAATGAAACATATAGGGGATTGGGGATATAGGATATAGCCGGAAAGAGGAACATGGTCATATCGTTTTTGACTAAACCATTTAAGGAGTCCTTTATTGACTTGGTCATGTGTAGATTTTTCTTCTTTTTTACAACTAAAGTTTCTTTTGTCATAGATTGATAAGATTTCTTGCCTGTTCTTCCATATGGTAGAAACCGTAGATTTAGTTAAATTCAACTGTTTAAAAACATCACTTTGTTTAACTCCATTTTCTATTTTCCTTATAATATATATTTGCCTTTTAATTTTTCTTTCTAACGCCTTCACTATCAACGCCGGTGTACCCCAAGGCTCCGTACGGTCTCCTACTATCTTTCTTATTTATATTAACGATTTGCGGGAAAAGACCGAGAATCCAATCTACAGCTTTGCAGATGACAGTACACTTATCTCTTCATTCACTTTGAACGCTCGGACATCGGCTACTCAGACGAATATCCGCAGACAGTAGAAAGTCATTCAACTTAACAAAGACCTGGAAGAAATTCTATCTTGGAGTGACAGTAACCAAGTGGAATTTAACGCTACAAAAAACCCAGGCGGCAGTTTTTTCTAAAAAAGTTGACGTTGCTGAACCCGACATAGTTATGTCGGGGCACTCATTCCTCTAACATCGTCACTCAATTTGTTGGGCGTTAATTTGGGAGCAAATATGTCCTGGCATGAACATGTTGCAAGCATAGCAAGGAGAGCTTCTCAGAAGTTGGGAATATTATTTCGAACCAGAAAGCTTTACACTTCATAACAACTATTAATTCTTTACAAAGCTCAAATTCGACCAACTATGGAATACTGCTCCCATGTTTGGGGCTCCGCTCCCAAACATACACTGCATTTGTTGGATTCTATTCAGAGAAGAGCTGTTCGTCTAATTCGAGACCTGGAACTGACAGGTGGCTTTGATTCGCTGGAACATCGAAGAACAGTTGGCGACTTGAGCCTATTCTACAAGTAATTTCATGGAGAGTGTTCGAAGGATGTGGCCCGTTTAATTCCTCCCAGAGCAGTGCATGTTAGAAGTACACGTCACGCTAATACTTCACATCCGTACGAGGTTCAGCTTGTTACTCCTCATACAACGCTTTTCAAGCAGTCATTTATATGGAAAACATCATCCCTTTGGAATAATTTGTCCAGGACTGTGTTTCCCACTGAGTATAATTTACAGCGATTTAAGAACAACGTGAATCGCTTTCTCCGCACACGTGACGCTCCTGTAGCGGTTTAGGGACTTCCCGGTAGCACGTGTGACCCATAAAAAAAAATAATGTAAATGCTTTACGTTTTTGTGTACTCATTTTAAAATAAAAACTTAAACATTCACTTTGCTACTTTCATCAGATATGCATTACAACCGCATAACACAACAAGTGAATTGAAAATAATACTGTTCGATCTAGCGACGCGGCGGAAACAAATAAAATAGGAGTTCCTAGCGAGTTTCGGTGACTTCCCTAGATCAAGTAGCGCGACCTTGAGCACAGGGAGTGGCAAGTTCGTTATAAACGGACACAAAACATCCAAATTTGGTTGGCTTTATCCGGAAGTTCGTTATAACCGGGTTCGTTAAAACCGACAAAAATTTGCATTGGTCTTATGGAAGTTTTTTCGTGCATTATAAAATAATTGGTTTAAGCAGACTTCACTGTAATTAAATACGAGGTAATCAAATCAAATTTCAGCTACCTTAAATATTTTATATTTAGGTACCACACATTTTTTAAATTAATTTCGACAAAATTTTCAGCAAGAGGATATTTTTGTTGATTTTAGTAGCCTCTGTATTCAACTTCTTGAAAATCAATATTGTAATATTTTTAAAGTAAAACAAACATTATAATAATAAATAGTATTATATTCGATTGTCTTTTATTCACATATTTAAACTTACTCCCGTTTAATATAAAAACACGTTTCATTTAACAAAAGCGTAAAGAGGATTTTTTTTTGAAAAGATCATTTATATGGAAGACCAGCACAAAGAATGTCCGTCAGATACATGTCTTTAGGGAATAAAATTATTTTTTTTGGGATACATGAACTGAAAGGAAGTGTCTAGGAAGCCTCCAAAGAGATATTACTCGTAAAGAATAAATAAACTGCATTTTAGTATTGTATAACAATTGTTAATCAAGTATGTTTTATTGCTTGAATCTCAATAATTTAACTCTAACTTTATGTATCCTTAAACAGAGATACATATTTCTGAAGTGATTCTCAAAATTGAAAGTTATGTCTGGTTCAAAACACAAACAAAAAGGAATTTAATTTTCTCCTAAATAAATTTTAATTTAAAATTTGACAAACAAATAAATCAGTTAAAAAATCATGGGTTTTGGGAAAACGTCGTTTAAAATCGGAGAGATTGTGGGAGGCATCTTTAGGAACCTTTACTCTTCCAGATTAAAAGGAATCCCTGAAGACGCCTCCTTCAACCCTAGACGAAAATTCAGAAAAGTACATCAGTTAAAAAATGTCTAATCTCAAGAACCATAATGTCTCATTTCATCAAAGCTGTTCTGTTCCACATTAGTCAAATACTATAAATTTAAACTGACCAAAAATTATTTTCATGAAATGAGCACATATACTTTCTTTTAACATACAATTTATAAGTGACGAGAAAAAGAAAACAGAAAATATTTTCTTTATTTAATTGCAAATTAACACCTACATATTTTGATCCTTTAACAAATAATCATCAGTGTTAATTGTAACACAGAACTCTAGAAACTATACAAAGAGCAAATTAAATAAATAAAACACTGTTTCTATTTCAATAAAAATCACCATCAAGCAAAAATATTAGATTAAATTTAATCAAAAGCAGCACAAAAATTTATTTCGATATTTGTACTGTTTCTCCGACTGTTTCGAGTTTAAAAGTTATTTAATCCGTAAAAATCTGACAAATTTGGTAGTAAACGGAAATTTATAAAATAAAAATAAAGCTTTTTTCCATTACATTAATAATATAAAATTGAGAATGAAATCTAGCATAGTCTTAGTTCTTTATTGCGGAATTTGTTGGTTACAGTTAGCTTTTTTATAATAATATAATTTTTTTTTAGTCGAGATATATATATATATATATATATATATATATATATATATATATATATATATATATATATATATATATATATACTGGTACGCAAAAAATTGACTGAAACGATTTTGCTTCATTTAACACCGATCTTTAAATTTAATTTTCAAACTGTGGTATTATTTTTGATATCATCAGAATGCTGATTTTCTACTCTTTCCAATATTACCAAAACCACTTGGATTTCCAAAAAGTTTTACCAATTAAAACGGTTTTACTCAGTAGAACCGTTCTTGCTCACTCAGCAACGTACTCGTTGCGAGCTATTCATCCCTATAAAAACACATGCAACTGCATTTTCCTATCATTTCTTTATCGGAACTTGCACCGTCAACATCTCTGTTATACTTGCTCACTAATTACGTCATCGAAAGAAGACTTAAAGAAACTAACCTAACTCCGAAGAGGCCAGCTAACGGACCCAAATTGACAGAAGTCCATCGATAAGCGTGATCCTGATTTACCCGAGAACATTTCGACTTTTATTCTCCGTTTTATTCTCCGACGAGTCCCGAATGTACATGGCAAAGATAGAAGAAGACGAGTCTACAGAAGGCCTGGGGAGCGATATGAGCAGTGCTGCATTACTGAAACGATCGCCTACGGAGGAGGTCCTGTTATGATGGGAGTAGCGGTGGATTAATTGTACATCGAGGAGATACTGCAGGAACACATCCTTCCTTATGCTGGGTTTGTCGGTGATAGCTTCGTGTTAATGCACGACGCGAGGCCACATGCTGCTGCATTGCGGCTATACCTGGCGAAAGTGGAAATACCCACATTAGACTGGCTTGCGTGGAGTCCTGACCTCAATCTAATCGAACATCTAACATTAGCACGAATTCCATTTTTATGACGCATTCTTTTGAAAAGGTTCTTAACGCGTTTTATAATGCCTAATGGTTGGCAATAAATCAGGTAGATTTCTGTGAGAAACCCAGGGAATAACCCATTTTATAGAAACCCGGGGAAAAACCCATTTTATAGTCTAGGCCTAGTAATACGCAAATTCAAGTTCAGTTTCTTTTTGTTTAAGAATCAAGTAAGATGTCCAAGCGAGTCTGTTTAAGTTTAGCTGAGAAAATTATAGTTTTGGAGGAAGTTGATAAAGGCTGCAAAAAAAATTGATGTTTCTGCAAAATTTGGTGTTTTCTCCAAGTTGCGTCTCTCTGATAATAAAAAGTCGCGACAGTATCATCAAGAAACCTAGTGTTCCAAGCAGTCGAAAACGAGTACGGGTGAGTACTTACGAGGATGTAAATGAAACAGTTTTACGATGGTTTCAAGTGGCCCGTACGCATCAAAACGTACCAATATCGGGAAATTTAATAAAGCAAAAGGCTCTATAATTTTCTAAAGAATTTAACTGCGTTAATTTTCAAGCTAGTGATGGGTGGTCGAGTGCATGGAAGACTCGCAATTCAATTATTTTCAAGACGGTGTCTGGCGAGAGTGCAAGCGTTAGTCAGGAGGACTGTGACATTTGGACTGAAACTGTTTTAAAAAGTGCATTGAAAAAGTACGAGCCAAAAAAACGTTTTCAATTGTGATGAAACCGGTTTGTTTTTTAAATGTTTGCCAAATAACACTTTTGCTTTTAAAAGTGATAAATGTTTTGGTGTTAAAACAAGTAAAGAAAGGGTGACACTTATGGTTGGAGCAAACATGGATGGCTCAGAAAAACTGAAATTACTGCTTATAGGTAAAAGCAAAAATCCCCGTTGTTTAAAAGGAGTTAAATCTCTGGAGTTAGATTACGCCAATAATAAAAAGACATGGATGACTTCTGAGATTTTCGAAAGATGGATCAAAGAACTGGACACGAAAAATGAAAAGCCAAAAGCGAAAGATTGTGATGTTTATAGATAATTGTCCTGCACATCCAGTTACTGTAAGTAAAAAATTAAGGAATATTGAATTGATCTTTTTTTCCACCAAACATGACCTCCAAATTGTAACCTATGGACCAGGGTATTTAAAAAAACATAAAACATCATTACCGAAACAGAATTGTTCACAAAATTGTTAATGCGATTGATAACAACCTTCCAGCCCAAAAATTGATTACCCTTAAAGAGTGTATAACCGAAGTCGCTAAAGTATGGAGTGAAAATGTTTCTCAGAAAACTATCAAAAACTGCTTTTCTAAAGCAGGTTTTACTGAAAAAATTGACGAATGGGAAGAAGAAGACGAAATGGATCTCACTACCTTAAAAAGGCAATGGGGTATTCTACAAAAAAAATGCTACCGTCGACGCAGATTTTTTACTTGAAAATTTCTTAGAAATCGACAATGATGTTGGCTCGACAGATCTCCCAACTGACCAAGACATAATTGACGATATAAAAAGTATAGAAGATCATGAAGAAGAAACTGAAACCGGGGAATGTCCTGCTCAATTTAGTGAAAATGAAATAAGAAATGCATTTGACATTGTGCGAACTACTCTCAGGGGCCAGGAAAGTGTACCTGATCAAATCTTTATGCATTTGAATAAATGCGAGAATTTTGTTGAGGAACAATTATTTTCAAAAGTAATGTTCAAAAGATAATAACTGATTATTTTTCCTAGTACGTATGTACGTAGTATGTACATATGTATTAACAGATTTTGTATTATTCTTTTTATTTCGTATGTAGTACATACATACATAAAGTCCGTACGTTATATTTTTACACGTGCGTCATAGTTTTTCAGGCAATACCCCACACGACTATTATATTTTTTGTCTCTTTTTACCAATACCTATGATTTATTGGTGAAAAGAGACAAATAATATAATAGTCGTCTGTACGGACTTTATGTATGTATTTAGCCCTGTACATGCTATGTACTATCTAAACTTTAAAATGTTTAATAAAATCTTTCCTAATAATTCAATTGTCCAATTTTTTTTTGTTGCTTGTACCTTATAAAATACAAGTAAATGATTACCAATATAAAATACATACATAGCAATATATACGGATTCTTTCTTTATATAGTGAAAAACTTTCTATAGTGAAATTTCGGTCAACATTTTGGTCTTTCACTATATAGAGTGTCGACTGTATTTGTTTTCTCTTACTTTCCTAATTAATCAAAAACCACAGACTGGAATTGTTTTGCATAAAAGCTCTATAATATAACTTACTACTTAGCATTAATTCTATGTCACCATCGATGTTGGGGACACAATTTTGATTGTTGTACAGAAAAATCATTTTATTACAAAATTTCTATTCATTATCAATTTCTCTAGTTCAACACACAATATTAAGTTCTCTAATATTATAGTAAAAAATTTCTAGGTATTTTTATCGATGTGAAAATATTTGCAATATTATTGAATGAATCATAAGAATTTTTAGTATTATTATTTCTTAGATATTAATAGCACATATTCTTGCAGCATGAAAAAACTTAAATTTATTATAGTTGCTGTAATATGGGATTGTTTTATTTCTGGTCTTTCAGTACACAAAAGCATAAAACAGAAACACTAAGCAATTATTCATCAGGCTTTTAGAGAAGGTGTGGTTTGTGCGGTAAGCGTCATTAGTTTGTTTTGCCTTGTTCCTTTAACACTGGCTTAACATAATAAATTTCCGTTATATTAGTTTCTGCTAAAATTGTATTCAAAAGAAAATAAATTTATAAACTTTACTAGTTTAAAAAACATAATACAAATAGATTATACTGCTAATGCGATCTAATAGATACCAGAAACAAACTTGCAAAGAAAATCCTACTCAGTATATATCACCACTACACCAAACACTTTATTTTTGCACTCGACGCGCATTTCGCTAACCATGTTAGTTTCATCAGGAGCGATGATTGACTTGACTTGATTGACAGTCAATCATCGCTCCTGATGAAGCCTAACATGGTTAGCGAAACGGGCGTCGAGTGAAAAAATAAAGTGTTTGGTGTAGTGGTGATATATACTGAGTAGTATCATTGTGCCAAAGATTCCACATTCCCAATTTAGTTGCAAAGAAAATGATTATTAATTTATTACTTATTCATGACGTAAAATTCTAAAAGATGTTCTAAACAACTAATAGATTTTTATTAATGGCAATTAGGAATAGCTGTTTAGTTTAGGTCTAAAATAGTAAATATTAAAATCCATTATTACGATAATACGAGTATACTTATATACTTTTTAACACTAGAAATGTATGTGTTTCTTTTTAGTGTTGCATACGGAAAACTTATAAGATCACTTTGATGTCTATCCGTTTTTCTGTCACACCCGATTTTCTCCGAAACTATTTGACATAGAAAGTTGAAATTTGGTACTAAGAACCCATCAATGAAAGAATCATAAAACTAAATATAACAATGCTAGGAAAAGACATGGTAATATTAGGAGTATACGGCCCAACAGAAGAGATAACTTCATGGAAACACTAGAAATAGAAATACAAAAAGTAAAGAAAAACCAAGAATTAATAATAAAGGGAGATCTGAATGGGAGAGTAGAAAGGAAAACAAAGGACAATACTGTAGGACCATTCGGAGAAGACATTACTAACGACAACGGAGAGAGACTAATAGAGCTGTGTGAACTAAACGGCCTCAAAATAACAAACGGATTCTACAAACACAAAGACATCCACAAATATACTTGGCTGCAAGAAACACGAAACTAAAAATCAATAATAGACTACATTATAATTAAAAACGAGACCACTATCAAAATAAAAGACGTAAGAGTAAAGAGAGGGGCAGAATGTGGAACAGACCATAGACTGTTAATAGCAAATATAAAAGTACTGTGGTACAAGACAATAAAGCAAAGAGGAACAGAAATACTAATGAGATAACAGAAAAAGTAGACAAAGAAATAAAATACAAAATATACTTATTGCAAGACGAAACGATAAGAGACCTATACAGACGACGATTAGATCAAAAATTAAATGTATGACCACATAAAAGAATGCATCAAACAGGCGGCCCTAGAAGCATTAGGTAAAGAAGACAACGAGAATAAGAAACATAAAATTAGAATCTGTGAAAAAACCAAAGAATCTATAAAGGAGAAAAAAAGACTATACGAAAAATGGGTGAATACAAAATCAGAAGAAGATCTACAGAAATATAAAGAGAAAAATGCAGAAACGAGGAGGATGATAAACAAAGAAAAGAACGAGAGATGGGAAAAATCATGCGAACATATAGAAGCACAGAGTCATGGAGAATAATTAAAGTATTAAGGACCAACAATAGAGAGAAGATGAATATAGAGTATATTCCAGAAAGCGAGTGGGACGAATATTATAAGAAGCTGCTAACAGAAGACAGACAAGAATTCCAGAAAGAGAACCCTGAAGAAGAACAGAATAAGGAAAAAAAGAGATAGAACTAAGCTATGAAGCAGTAAAGAAGACAATAAAAACACTCAAAAATAATAAATCTGCAGGGCCTGGGAGTGTGGTAAATGAAATGATTAAGTACGGGTCTAATAAATTACATCGAATGCTGAGAAACATGTTCCACAGAGCGATAAATGGAGAAAAAATACCAGAGGAATGGTCAAAAGCCTATATAGTATCTATATTTAAAAAGGGAGACCGCAGAAAATGCACAAACTATAGAGGCCTAAGCATAATATCGAGTATGGGACGTTTGTATGGAAAAATTATTAAAAATATCATAGAGGAAAATATAAAGGGAAAAATTGGAGAAGACCAAGCAGGCTTTACGGCCGCAAAATCATGTATAGACCACATTAACACTATAAAACAAACAATGGGAGAAAAAACTGGCAAAGAATAGAGAAGGTTATTTAGCCTTCATAGACATAGGAAAGGCCTATGACCCAGTACCAAGACAAAGATTATGGAACGCAATGAAAGAAATAGGCATAGACAAAGAACTAATGTACGCAGTAAAAGCTCTCTACGAAAACACGACACAGTGAACATAAAAATAGAACATAAAATAGAGAAAAGACTCCAAACATCAAAGGGTCTATTACAAGGATGCTCTACATCCCCCACACTATTCAAAATATACCTCGAACAAACATTAAAAAAATGGAAGCAAAAATGTAGTGGAATGGGAGTCTGAATACGAGAAGATTACATATATACTCTAAGTTTCGCAGACGACCAAGTAATCATAGTGCAAGATGAGAAAGACCTCAGTTATATGGTAAGAAAACTAAAAGAAGAATACACTAAAGCAGGATTAGCAATAAACTTTGATAAAACGGAATATCTAACAACAAAGGAGGGAAACGTGGAGAATCTAGAAGTCGACAACGAAACAATAATCAAAGGAACCGATAGATTTAAATATTTAGGAACCATCATTTCAAAAAACGCAACATCAGAAGAAGAGATTAAAGCTAGATTAGGACAAACGCGGACATGCATAAGACAATTAAATTCGATCCTGTGCGACAAGCACATTACAAAGGGAAACAAAACACGCATATAAAAATCAATAATACAAAGCATAATGACATACGGGTCAGAAACATGGACGATCAACAAAAGAAATAAATCTAAAATTAACGCGGTAGAGATGGAGTATTGGAGAAGATGTTGTAGAGTGACACGTATGGAGAGAATAACTAATGAAGAAATAAGAAGCAGAATGAACATCAAAGAGAACGCAATAAACACCATTGAAGAAAAACGATTAAAATGGTATGGACACATAAGATGGAGCGAAGATAATACATGGATAAAGAAAATAACGGAATGGAGCCCTATAGGGAGAAGAAAAAGAGGAAGACCCAGACGATCGTGGAGAGACGATGTGGACGAGGCTATGGAGGATAGGGGTCTAACAGAAGGAGACTGGGAAGATAGAAACGGATGGAATCAAAGGCTGAGAGAGGGAAGACAGCGTCAGCTGTAGAAAATCCTTGATATATATATATATATATATATATATATATATATATATATATATATATATATATATATATATATATATATATATTTATATATATACATATATATACATATATATATATATATATATATATATATATATATATATATATATATATATATATATATATATTACTCAGTATATATCACCACTACACCAAACACTTTATTTTTGCACTCGACGCGCGTTTCGCTAACCATGTTAGCTTCATCATAAAGTGTTTGGTGTAGTGGTGATATATACTGAGTAGTGTCATTGTGCCAAAGATTCCACATTCCCAACTTAATATATATATATATATACATATATATATACATATATATATATATATATATATATATATATATATATATTCATATATATATATATATATATATATATATATATATATATATATATATATATATATATATATCTATATATATCTATATATATATATATATATATATATATATATATATATATATATATATTCATATATATATATATATATATATATATATATATATATATATATATATATATATATATATATATCATATATATATATATATATATATATATATATATATATATATATCATATATATATATATATATATATATATATATATATATATATATATATATATATATATATATATATAGGTCTGCTACAACCAACAAAAAGAAAAATATGAAAAAAGAAAAATAATAAAGAAAATATCAAAAGTTAAATTACTGAAATATAAATAAGCAATTGATCATTTAAACAACTGCAATCAATAAGACAAACAGAATAACAGCGAAAATAAAGAATATCGATGTTAGAAAAGATTACTGCCATTCCTTTGTTTCAAAAGATTATAAATCGTTAAATATTTGTTCAGATAATAAAGGATATACGATATGGGAAATAAATGAAAAATGAATGATTAAATGCTCGAAATCTACACTTCAAATAAAAATTAAAGAATAATATTCACACAAAAAAATATGATGGAAAATAAATTAACTAGGTCACAATATTGAATATTAACATTGCCAAAATATCTGCATTATTTAATAATGTAATAAATGCGGTATTACCCAAACAGAAGTGTATATCATATATTACAAAAACACATTATAAGATTAAATACACAACTGACTTTATGAGCCCTCATTAGAAGCTCGCAGAGTAACAAAAAGCAAATATTAAAGTCGTTTTTAGCAAATCTTCCAGCAATATGGCTTGTTTGGCCCCTTGTGTTCAAAGTCACATAAAAGCCAGAGAAATATAAGGTGAATTGATAATTTTTTAGAACATTTACAGGGGCAACACAACATACTAGGACACTGAGCAAAATGAAAAAAAAATCATGGTGGGAAATATACTCGACTAGAGTAACTTTTTTATTCAAAAATTTCTAACCTTTTTTAGTTATGGCCTACTCCAGGCTATTCGATACGAGATTCCTTCCACATTAATGTAACTTCACTTTCACTAGTTTTGATGTCGATTCAACCTTATAGACAGGCGATCTTAAAATCATTCAAATAAAGCTCTAATTAGGACTTTAAAGTCATGATGACCTATAAGACGGGCCTAAAGGTTATAACATTTCTAAATACAAATATCACAGGCCGTTTTCATCACAACTGATAGAAACATTCTGAATGAGTATTATAACGGAAAACGGTTATCTATAATATATATAAAATGCAACGTCTCTCTGTCTGTCTGTCTGTCTGTCCGTTAGTGACCTTATCACTGGAGAACCACTTCTCCGATTTACGTACTTTTTTTTTTTAAAACATACATATGTTCTCTGGCCAGGTTATAAGCTATATTTTATTACGATAGGTAGCATAAGGAATGAGCAGTGACAATAATAGTAAATGAAGTCGGACAAAGTTTGCCGCTAGCGCGTTCTCTTGCAATACACAGTCCAAACCATTAAATATGGAAGAATATTATGTAGCAGAGAATATCTATAATATATATAAAATGCAATGTCTCTCTGTCCGTCTATCTGTCTGTCTGTCTGTCTGTCTGTCTGCCCGTCCGTTAGTGTGCTTATCACTGCAGAACTACTTATCCGATTTACGTGCTTTTTTTTTAACCATACGTATGTTTTCTGGCCAGGTTATAGGCTACATTTTATTAGGTGACATAAGGAATAAGCAGTGACGATAATAGTGAATTAAGTCGGAGAAAAGTTTGCCGCTAGCGCGTTCTCTTGCAATACACTCCCTAAAGCATTAAATATGGAACAATATCATGTAGCAAAGAATACAATATGTATAAAATGCAACGTCCCTCTGTCTGTCTGTCTGTCCGTTAGTTCGCTTATCACTCGAGAACCACTTATCCGATTTACGTGTTTTTATAAATTTATACATATGTTCTATATAATTCGATATAAGCCTAGATAATGGGAGATAAGGTGAGATAATTGGAGATAAGGAGAAATAATGGGAGATAAGTCGAGATAAGCCTCAATAATGGGAGATAAGGTGAGATAATGGGAGATAAGTATAAATAATGGGAGATAAGGAGAGATAATGGGAGATAAGCAGAGATAAGTCTAAATAATGGGAGTTATGGTGAGATAATGGGAGATAAGGAGAAATAATGGGAGATAAGGAGAAATAATGTGAGATGAGCAGAGATAAGCCTAGATAATGGAAATTATGTAGAGATAAAGGGAAATAAGGAGTAATATTGGGAGATAAGGAGAAATAATGGGAGATATTTTATTACGTTGGGTAACATAAGGAATAAGCAGTGACGATAGTAGTGAATCAAGTCCACGCGAGCGGAGCCGCGGGCCCGGCTAGTTTAATATAAATAATCACATGTAGAAAAATCTTTATTAGGTACTACGTCAATTAACCACCGTAGAGTAAACATCTACCTTAAAGGTTGAACTTTAAAACTCAGTTAATACCTACGATGATAAATTTCAACATATTACGCTAATCTTTACCAATTTTTTTTACTTTAGTGTACAACACTAAAAATATTTTATGATTAAAATCATAAAATAAATATTAAATAATGATTTTAATTTAGCAATAATTCTACTTTTAAAATGTTAAGAAAACAATATATTGTAAGATACAAGAATTGCCTAAAAGCCAAAAAATATACAAAGTTAGTAGAGTAAATTGGTTCTGAAATGATCCAATAATGTATTTTTTATATACTACAAAATTTCTTTTTTTGAGGTCAGTACCGTATCGAAACTCTTTAGATTGGGATTTAACCTATTTTAAAAATGACAAAAACAATTTTAATTTAAAGAATCCTTACCCTCCAAAAACCTGTTTTTTGCTTAACTGTTATTAGTGTTCCATACTACCTGTCTATCAAATTTTTTTTCTCATTATTGTTAAGTGCTCGCTGGTCGATTTTAAATAAGTACCTAGCTGATCTAAAAAGCCTATTTCAACATTATATATATATATATATATATATATATATATATATATATATATATATATATATATATATATATATATATATATATATATACGAGGCTGGTTTGAAAAAGTCCGTGCAAGTCATGTTTAGTTAGTAGCATCTCTTGAATGAACGCACACCAAGTTTCAGCCATATTGGTCTATTTCTTTGTGTTTGGCATTCGTGTGAATCAAGGAAGTCGAGTGATTTTCAAGAAATGGACGAAAAAGAATTTCGTGTGATGATTAAACATTACTTTATGAAAGGCAAAACGCCTCAGGATACTAAAGAGAAGCTTGATAAACATTATGGTGACTCTGCACCTTCGATTAGAACAGTTTATAAGTGGTTTCAAAATTTTCGGACTGGCCATATGGGCACAAGTGACGCTGAACGTTCTGGACGGCCTGTGGAGGTTACGACTCCAGAAATCATTGATCAAATCCATGATATGGTGATGGATGACAGAAGAGTTAAGGTGCGTGAGATTGCTAGTGCTGTGGGCATCTCGACTGAAGGGGTACATAATATTTTGCATAAACATTTGGACATGAGAAAGCTATCCGCAAGATGGGTGCCGCGATTGCTCACGCTTGACCAAAAACGGAATCGTGTGAAGTGTTGCAAGGATGGTTTGCAGCTGTTCCAGAAGAATCCGAAGGACTTTAAGCGTCGTTTCATCACTGTGGATGAAACATGGATACATTACTATGCTCCTGAGACCAAACAACAGTCTAAACAATGGGTTACCAAGGGGGAATCTGCACCAAAAAAGGCGAAAACCATTCCTTCGGCCGGAAAGGTTATGGCGACTGTCTTTGGGATTCGCAAGTGATAATCCTCATCGACTATCTGGAAAAGGGTAAAACTATTACAGGTGAATATTATTCATCTTTATTGGACCGTTTGAAAACCGAGCTGCAAGAAAAACGCCCGCGATTGGCCCACAAGAAAGTCCTTTTCCATCACGACAACGCACCAGCACACACCTCAGCAGTTGTGGTCGCAAAATTAATGGAAATAGGATTCCAACTAGTTTCACATCCCCCCTATTCTCCAGATTTGGCTCCCTCGGACTACTATTTGTTCCCCAATTTGAAGAAATGGCTGGCGGGACAAAGATTTTATTCAAACGAGGAGGTGATTGCAGACACTAATGGATATTTTGCAGACTTGGACAAATCCTATTATTCGGAAGGGATCAACAAACTAGAACATCGTTGGACGAAGTGTATAAGCCTAAAAGGAGACTATGTCGAAAAATAAAAAAGGTTTACACCAAACACATAAGTAGTTTTTATTTTTCCACAGACTTTTCAAACCAACCTCGTATATATATATATATATATATATATATATATATATATATATATATATTTATATATATATATATATATATATATATATATATATATATATATATATATATATATATATATATATGTATCTATATATATATATATATATATATATATATATATATATATATATATATATATATATATATATAAATAATACATCAAAATTCCGGGTTTCAATCCGTTCGTCTAACAATAAATTTGCACGACGTTTCACCAAAATCTCATTTGGCATTTTCAAGTGCTCCCGCTGCTGCTGCTACTCGATACTGCGATCTTGCTGCTGCTGCCGCTCGAAGCTAACTGGCAGTTAGCTTCAGAACAAAATGGAGAACAACAAGGCTCCAACGGAGGATGGACTTATGTCGGAGGCTATCAAACTTGGAGGTCCTGTATTAATAGAGAAAATAAAAGAGCTGTTTAATCTATGTTTACATAGACAAAACATTCCGGAAAAATGGAACATCTCCATCACCATTCTAATGCATAAGAAAGGGGACATGACAAATCTCGAAAATTGTAGACCGATCAGTCTCCTAAATCATCTTTACAAATTGTATACTAGAATCACCTAGATTAAAAAGTAAATTAGAACTATATCAGCCAAGAAAACAAGCTGGATTCCACTCAGGCTTTGGAACAAATTACCACTTACACTGTCTAAAAAAGCTAATAGAAAAGTCGATTAAATATAACAGACAGCAAAAAGCTTTTGATACTGTTGAATTACTTACCATATTAGAAGCATGAAACGAGTGTCGAATTGACTATAGATACTCAAATATTATACGTAACATCTACAACAAGGTGTCAGACAAGGAGACACGATGTCACCGAAACTGTTTATAACAGCGCTGGAACAAACTTCAAAACGTTAGAATGGGAAAACAAGAGCGTAAATATTGATGGAGATATATATATATATATATATATATATATATATATATATATATATATATATATATATATATATATATATACAGTAAATACCCCGCTTTACGCGAGGGATACGTTCCGAAAAAAATCGCGTTAACTGAAATTCGCGTATATCGAGGTTTATGATTAAACATAGTCAAAATTTAATACAAAAAAATACAAATCATTTTAATCAATCACTTTAATTCTAAGAACACTTTATGCAATACATACTCTTATTTTTTACGGAAAAATACATCATATTCAGAGAAAGCGGGGATCCCCCCGCGACCATAGAGAAGTTAATGACTACATGAGCGCGAAATTTGAAATTCGCGTTATAGTGAAACCGCGCGTAACGGGGTCGCGCTAAGCGGGGTATTACTGTATATATATATATATATATATATATATATATATATATATATATATATATATATATATATATATAATATATATATATATATATATATATATATATACAACAATCTGAAAATTAATTTATCTTTTTCTTATGTCAATTTTAAAGTTTATAGAGTATTTGAATAGTAGGCTATGCATATTTTGTTTTGTTCGTCGAATTTTTTAGAAGATAAACAATTTTCGGTAATAATGTGATAGATTTTCTTTAAAAGTAAGCTTATAAATTGTTCCCTTTTTCAAAGTAATATGTTTTTGTGGTAGACTGTTTTATTTTTGACCCCGAAGAATTAGAAAAATGAATCGAACAAGGAATTTAACTGAACACGTGTCAGTGCGAGCCTCAGTTTTATTGGACGAGGGATATTGTCAGAGTTATGTTGCCAATTTGTTAGGCAAACATCGTTCCACAAGAAGTCGTATGGTAAGACGCTTGAATGAAGTAGGAACTTATTCTAGAAGGCTAGGGCAAGGGCGAAAACGATGCACTAGCGACCTAGATGGAGGTTTTATAAGACAATATGCTTTAAGAAACAGGACTGTCACTAGTTCTATAATAAGAGACGAACTCGAAGCTGTTTGCAATGTCACAATTTCTTCTAAAACAGTTAGAAGACGGTTAAATGAAGCTGGATTAAACAGTAGGAGACCAGCCACTGCGTCCTGGCTTACTAGAGAGAACAGAGTTGCCAGGTTAAGTTTTGCTCGAAATCACGAAAACTGGTCTGTGGATGATTGGAAACAAGTTTTTTTCACAGATGAAACTAGGGTTAGTCTAAAACACCCAGATGGTCGTGAGCGAGTATGGCGAAGACCAGGAGAGAGGTTTGCTCCTTGTAATATCTCTGCAAGGATTCCATTCGGCGGTGGCTCTGTTATGTTCTGGGGTGGCATCTGTTTTGATACTCGCACAGAGTTAGTTCCTGTCCGTACGAGATCCAGGAATGCTGACTACTATCTTAAGAATATTGTAATAGAACATGTGATGCCTTTCGGTCATTTTGTGGAGCCCAATTTCCTGTTTATGCAAGACAACGCTCAACCTCACGTGGCTAGGGAGGTACTCGATTATCTTAATCAAGTTGATATACCGATTATGCAATGGCCACCAAAAAGCCCGGATCTGAATCCGATAGACCATGTATGGGATCACCTTAAGAAAAAGGTGAAACGTCATATACCTGCACCTAGAAACCTGAAGGAACTTGAAAATGCAGTTATCACAGAATGAGAGCAAATTCCTCAAGATTTTATCCAAAATTTAATTAGAAGCATGCCTAGGCGCATAAACGCTGTCATCCGAAGTAGAGGAAGCAACACACTACGCTACTAGTAGTGTCCCAGTTACACCATTAATTTTGCTACTAGTGTCCCAGTTTATTTTTTTTTCATTATTACATAATTTCAACGATTTTGTTATTAGGTCTTAAGAATAATTTTAATTCAAATCTTATAGAGAAATTTGGTAGCTAATTCACTTTTAAAGTATCCGAATAAGTTTTTTCTAACTTTTGGTGTAACCAATGTTCAAAAAAAATTATTAAAATTAATTCATTATAGAGATTTGTATGATTTAATACACGTATATTGTTGCGTTAATTTTGTCCAGGAGTGTATATATATATATATATATATATATATATATATATATATATATATATATATATATATATATATATATATATATATATATATATATATATTTTCATCGAAACTAAAATTCTGAAAAATAACAAAGCCAAAAGTAAACTTCTAAAAACATCCCATAAAAAGTTTATTTGAATTTCTCTTTTAATCGTGGAATCTCATGGACAACAAACATCGTAAATTTTTAACTGTGAAGGTGCAAACTTCTGTTTCATGAAATATGTACGGTATACCTGAGGATATAAATATACTCTAAGAAAAAATGGCAACGGAGCAAAACATAAATAAAATGATTCCCTTCTAACACAATGCGTGCTCCCATCCTTTCAGGGAGTTACATTAAGATTTTTGATAAATAGTTTTTGATAAATTAAAATAACAACGTAGTGTAGTGATAGATACAATTACAAAGACACAAATATTTTCCATTTTATTTGTACATATGATGGATTTAACGTTTTTTTAAAATTTTTTGCTATATTTATGTAATGTATTTTGTGGCATATTTTTCAAAAACATATTTCATGTTTCTCTTCAATCATAATTGATTAAATAAGCATTAAAATAATGTACAACCTAATAATTCCCCCACTACTTCATGATATGCGAAAGTTACAAGTCTATATTTGAAATATAAATTTTTGGCAATATCCAAAAATACTTAACAAAGAAAAGTGGCGGTTTTAAAATGAAATACCCCGTATATTATCAGACTTTGATTATACAGCCGAGTAAATGGTATGTGTCATACTCCACACCTAAATCAAATTGTTCCGCAGAATATATACTTACGCAAAATAGCAATTTCGGAGCTACTAGCTGTTATGACCCAATTTAATTTTATCATCTAAAAAATCTTATGCATTATATAGAAGTAATAGTTTTCTTCATAAAAGAGATTGAAAGTAAAAAAATCAAAGTTCCGGTCCAGTGGGCACTGTATAACTTTTATATATTATTAGAAGGAATTAACATAGAATCCAAATACCTAAAAATATACAAATTGTTCCATATTTAAAAAAAACTTTCCGGTATATCCAAAAAATACCCACTGAAAAAGTCTTTTTTACAAGCTGTAACTGTCGCATTTTTTCTGAAATCTATAATATATATAAAATACAACGTCTCTCTCTGTGTCTGTCGGTTAGTGCGCTTATCACGCGAGAACCACCATCCAATTTACGTGCTTTTTTTTAAACATACATATATTCTCTGGCGAAGTTATAGGATATATTTTATTACGTTAGGAAACATAATAAGAAATAAGCAGTGATGATAACAGTGAATTAAGTCGGAAAAAAGTTTGCTGCTAGCGCGTTCTCTTGCAATACGCTGTCTTAACCATTAAATATTGAACAATATCATGTAGCAAAGAACATAATATTTATAAAATGCAACTTCTCTTTGTCTGTATGTGTGTCCGTTAATGCACTTATCATTCGAGAACCACTTATCTGATTTACGTATTTTTTTTTTTTTTAAATTCATACATATGTTCTCCGACCAAGTTATATAATAATAATAATAATAATAATCTATATCCATATCCATACTTGAAAATAAAGATTACAAGCTCTACTGGAACATTTATATATACACATAAAACAGTCTCCGCCAATAGACCCGATATTACCTCCAGTGAAAAAAAGGAAAAGTCACCGATCTAATTGACATATCTGTCCCCAATGACACAAATATTCAAATGAAATACACAGAAAAAATCTCCAAATACACAGATCTTGCAACAGAAATGAAAAGGCTATGGAAACAAGAAAAAGTCATCATTGTCCCCATCATCATATCAGCCACAGACCTTACTACACCAATAACATTCATACCACACTTAGTACAATTAGCACTCAACACAAACATACACAGAAACATTCAGAAGTCAGTAATTTTGAAAACATGTAATATTGTCAGGTCATTCCTTAATACACAATGGTAATACCGTTTGTGTTGACTTGGCTTGAGCCCGTCAGCTAACATAGAACCACACTGACCAAATGTGAGAAAGAAGAACTTTTTTATATAATGTATTAAAACGTAACGTCTCTCAGTCTGTCTGTCTGTTCGTTAGTGCGCTTATGACTCGAGAACCACTTATCCGATTTACGTGTGTTTTTTAATTCACATATATGTTCTCTGCACAGGTTATCGATAATATATATAAAATACAACGTCTCTCTGTCTGTCTGTCCGTTAGTGCGCTTATCACACGAGATACACCTATCCGATTTACGTGCTTTTTTTTTTAAACATACATATGTTCTCTAGCCAGGTTATAAGATATATTTTATTACGTTAGTTACGATCTGTCCATTGTCGGACATAGGCCTCGTCAAGATCCTGCCACCTTCCTCTGTCCTAAGCAGTTGCCATCTAATTTCCAGAAACCCTCTTGCTATCCTCGGTCCATCTTGTGGATGGTCTTCCCCTGCTTCGTCTATCCGTTCTTGGTCTCCACTCCAGGATCCTCCTTGTTCATCTGTTATCCTTCATTCTGGCCACATACCCCGCCCATCTCCACTTTAGTGCAAGTATGAGCTCTATTATGTCTTCCACGCTTCTGCGGATCTTCTCATTTCTCATTCTGTCTCTTAGCAATATTGACCTCTCCATTTTAAGTTGTGTTTGTTGCAGTTTAAGTATGGATTTTTTGGTGAGGGTTAGGGTCTCTGCCCCGTATATAAGAATCGGTAGTACACAATGATTAAATGCTCTTCTTTTCAAACTGATTGGCACTTCGCACTTAAATACATCTCGGAGTCTGCCAAACGCTGCCCATCCTAAGGTCGTTCTTCTAAGCAATTCCTGCGTTTGGTTGTCTCTGCAAAGTTTCACTTCGTGGCCCAGGTATATGTAACTCTCGGTCATCTGAATATCTCTACCTTCTAGACTTATCGGTCTGCTGGGAACTAAGTTTGTCATCATCTTTGTACCTTTATATAGTTTATTTTCAAGTCAACTTTTTGCGTTGAATTTTGCAGCTCTTTTAGCATATCTTTAGTTTCTCCTAAATTGTCAGATATAATCACAATGTCATCTGTGAATCTTAAATGACTGAGCCGCTCTCCATAATATTTATTCCCTTGTTTTCCCATTCTAACGTTTTGAATGCTTGTTCTAACACGCTTATAAACAGCTTCGGTAAAATCGTGTCTCCTTGTGTGACACCCCTTTTTATTTCCATTTTCTTCGAGGGAGAGTGTAGATTCACTGTTGTAGCCTTGTTGTAGATGTTACGTATAATATTTGAGTATCGATAGTCAATTTGACATTCGTTTAATGCTTCTAATATGGCAGGTACTTCAACAGTATCAAAAGCTTTTTGGTAGTCAACAAAGATGAGAACTAGGGTCTGTTATATTCAATCGACTTTTTTATTAGCGTTTTTAGACAGTGTAAGTAGTAATTTGTTCCAAAGCCTGAGCGAAATCCAGCAGCTTGTTCTCTTAGCTGGTATAGTTCTAATTTACTTTCTAATCTAGGTGTTATGAATATAGTATACAATTTGTAGAGACGATTTAGGAGACTGATCGGACTATAATTTTCGAGATCTGTTGTGTCTTCTTTCTTATGCATTAGGATGGTGATGGAGATGTTCCATTTTTCCGGAACGTTTTGTCTATGTAAACATAAATTAAACAACTCTTTTATTTTCTCTATTAATACAGGACCTCCAAGTTTGATAGCCTCCGACACGAGTCCATCCTCTCCTGGAGCTTTGTTCTTCATTTTGTTCTAAAACTAACTGCCAGTTAACTTCGAGCAGCAGCAAGATCGCAGTATCGAGTAGCAGCAGCAACAGGAGCACTTGAAAATGCCAAATGAGATTTTGGCGAAACGTCGTGCAAATTCATTGTTAGACGAACGGATTGAAACCCGGAGTTTTGATGTATTTTGTGTGTGTATATATATATATATATATATATATATATATATATATATATATATATATATATATATATATATATATATGGCGCATTGGTGAAGCAACCAAGGCGAATCGAAAAATTTGGAAATTCCCAAGTATAAGCATCTTATTTATATATATATATATATATATATATATATATATATATATATATATATATATATATATATATATATATATATATATATATATATATATATATATATATATATATATATATATATATATATATAAGATTCTTAAATATAAAATTTGTTAAGGAACTTGGCAAAGGGCGTGATAAAAGTTCACACAATGTTCATTAAGCCAATTTCCCCTTTCCTCCCTCTTGGAATTTTCATGCTTCAATACACCCTTTGGTAAATAAACCTCCTTTTCAAATTCATTTTTCAATAATTAAATCAACAAATTATATAAATAAATAAAATAAATTGATCATAAGTTAATATAATATTCTATCCTTCCTTCTCTATTTCTTTTTTGCTACATCTCTTGTTCCTTTTTTACCCAAAATTTATGGTTGTTTTCGATCCGAATTTCCTTATCGATTTTAAGGTCGTTCAATTGGTAATTTCTTCTTCCCTTTATTTGACCATTTATATATTTTTCATTAGACCAGTTCTCCTCCCGGTTGTTTACAATTTCGGTTTTTAGGTTTTTAGATTTTCAATAAAGTCCCTTTTTTCTGTCAAGTAACTGTCTTTTGTCAGTGGTATGTCAATCATTTTGTGCATGGCGTCGGCTACAGGTAGTTGGTTCGGGTGAATTAATTAATAATTAAAAATTTTTTCAGCATCCAGGGTTTTAAAACACATTATGGATTGTTAGTCGTTTCTATGTTACAAGCTAATTATGGCCATTCATGTTAACTCTACTTCTCACTATTCATGCGAGTGTTTTTTCTTTTATATTACATCTTATATTTCATTGTACTTCTACATTAGTTTATTAATAATAATAATAATAATAGTAATAATTTAAGCATATCATCAAAGACCCGACTATTGCAGAGGACAGATGTAGGAAATGCCACCAGCAGAAAGAAACGATCGAACACATAACGAGCGGATGTAAAATATTGGCCGGAACGGAGTACACAGCCAGGCATGATTCAGCTGCCAAAGTGGTTCACCAAGCACTAGCCACAACATACAAACTCATAGAAAAACACAGATCCCTACTACAAATACACGCCAACATCCATACTTGAAAATGAAGATTACAAGCTCTGCTGGGACATCGGTATCCATACAGATAAAACAGTCTCCACCAATAGACCCGATATTACTTTTCAGTGCAAAAAAGGAAAAGTCACCTATCTGATTGACATAGCTGTCCCCAACGACACAAACATCCTAGCGAAATACACAGAAAAAATTTCCAAATACACAGACCTTGCAACGGAAATAAAAAGGCTATGGAGACAGGAAAAAGTCATCATTGTCCCCCTCATTATATCAGCCACAGGTCTTACACCAATAACATTCACACCACATTTAATGCAACTGGGACTCAACACAGACATACACAGAAACATTCAGAAGTCAGTGATTTTGAAAACATGTAACATCGTTAGATCATTCCTTAATACGGAATGGTAATAGCGTTTGTGCTGACTTGGTTTTGGCCCGTCAGCCAAACATGGAACCACATTGATCAAATGTGAGAAAGAAGAACTTTTTGTAGTAATAATTTAAATAATTTAATTTTTTGCCCAAGTTTTCTCAGTTAGTAGACTATTTCTCCTTTTCAGTTCTTGCCCTGAAGAAGGTTCCAACCAAGGACCGAAATACTGGCTTAATGGACATTGTGTGAACTTTTATCACGCCCTTTGCCGAGTTCCCCAACAAATTTTATATTTAAGTATATATATATATATATATATATATATATATATATATATATATATATATATATATATATATATGTATATATATATATATATATATATATATATATATATATATATATATATATATATATATATACAGTCCCTGGCCAAATTATTAGACGCACTGTATTTTTTTTAGTAATTTTATGTTTCTTAAGAGTTTTTATGCAATAATGGTATATTTAAACTACAATATTATTGATTTTTATTTAAAAGAATTGTTGTAGACTACATATTTGAATTTATTTTTAACATATGGCAACACTGTGTTGACAAAGTGATACATGAACGTAAACAAGTACAAACCTGTATCAGTCGCGATCGGAATCGAGTCAGGTACGGACGTGTTTCTGTGGCTTTATGGACTGTGATTGTTTGTTTAACAGTTTTATACTACTCAGTTATTAGTTTATTTTGTATGCAGTGTTTTAAAAAAGTAATTGGACTATTTTCATTATGGGTAGAAAAGGCGATCTTTCACCACGTAAAAAAGCTGAAGTGAAGGCCCTTGTGATTGTGAAAACATTTACAAACCGAGAAATATCACGAAGATTGGAGGTTTCTGAAGCTAGTGTACGACGCATAAAAAAGAAAATTGAGTCAGGGAAGGAATTAAGCCCGAAAAGAAAGAAAAGATGCGGTAGAAAACCAATTTTCACTCCACGGTCAGAGAGATGTTTGAAGAAAATTTGTGTAGAAAACAGATTTGCTACCACAAAGGTAATAAAATCACAACTCCAGGATGCTAGCGTAAATGCTTCTGAGCGCACTGTTCGAAGAAAATTGAAAGAATTAGATTTTAAGGCCTGTCGCCCCGCCAGGAAGCCCAAGTTAACAGCTGCAATGAAAGCAAAGCGCCTGAAGTGGGCCAAACAATGGCAAGACAAAGATGTGGACTTCTGGAGATCGGTAAGATACAGCAATTTAATCAATAATTGATACATTATTATCATTTTCAGTTAAATAAAGCAAATAAACATGGAAGTTTATATATTTTTCCTATTTTTGACAGGTCTGCTTCAGTGGCGAAAGCACATTCGAAATTTTGCAGAATAAAGCTCAGTATGCGCGTCGTCGTCATGGAGAAAAGTTTCATCCTGATTGTGTCGTCCCGACGGTTAAACATCCCACCAAAGTGATGATTTGGTCAGTCATCAGCGGCAAGGGCACTGGACGTCTGTACGTCGTTAAAGGAATAATGAGGCAAGATCAGTACAAAGAAGTATTACAAAATCGGTTGATTCCGCAGCTCAAAGAATGGTTTCCAAATGGGGAACCATTCACTTTCATGCAAGATGGAGCTCCCTGCCACACTGCTCGGTCTGTTAAAGCTTTTTTGGCAGAAAAAAATATCCCTCTGTTGGATTGGCCGGGTAATAGCCCTGATATGAACCCCATTGAAAATGTGTGGGAGCTGATGAAAAGAGAAGTGGCTAAAGATGTGATTACCAACAAAACCCAGCTCCTAGAAAAGATTATTCATGTGTGGAATCATCATCCTCAAATGCAGGAGACAGTACAATCTTGCATTGATAGCATGCCGCACAGAATTAAAGCTTTGATAGCGGCTAAAGGTGGCTCAACTAAATATTGACTTTTACTAACATTAATTTCACTTTTCTTTAAAACTTAATAAACTTATGTTTTTCTAAATTAATGCTATTTTATTTATGTCAAATAAATAGGTAATTGATTGGATAATATGAAAATAAAAAACAAATCAATTTAAAATAATAAAACGGTACAATATCACTCGGTAATTAATATTTTACATGAAATCTTGTAGTGCGTCTAATAATTTGGCCAGGGACTGTATATATATATATATATATATATATATATATATATATATATATATATATATATATATATATATATATATATATTATGTTGAAATAGGCTTTTTAGATCAGCTATTTATTTAAAATCGACCAGCTCATACGAGCAGACTATAAAGTCATTTTTTGTGTCAATACGAGAACTAACTGTGAATTGACTTCTAAGCCTAAGACCATAGAGTAATTCGAAATTGTTTTAGTAATATTGAAAATGTATAGGCTACCATTATTTACCGATTTATAACATTAATTTTCTTGCTTGTTAAACCTAAAATGTAAGCATAACATATAATATCTGATAGTACACTTTACACAGCATGGATACTAATTTACCTGTAATAGTTCATAAATTATGCAATATAATGCAAATATTGGGTTAACATAAGCCACGTAAGTATTAACAGAGATCTATGTTTAATTGAACATACACTGAATATTACAAAACGCTGAATAATTAGACTTCTGTATTCATCTCTAGATAAATGTTCCCGTGTATTTACAGAAAATGTGTGTGGATTGTGTTGGTGTAGCTTCAATATTAACCAACGTTAGTAAATAAATCCTATATCAATTTTTGATTGCAAGGACAAAATTATTATTTTCCGAATTATTTTGACAATAATACACATTAATGAAAAAAATAACCGGCCCAGTGCAAGTCGGACTTCCGCAATTAGTATTCCGTACGTTTATTTTTTTTTTTTTTATGGATCTAGCATACGTGCTGCAGGGAAGTCCCTAAAGCGCTACAGGAGCGACACGAGTGCGGAGAGAGCGATTCACGTTGTTCTTGAATCGCTGTAAATTGTACTCGGTGGGAAACATAGTCCTGGGCAAATTATTCCAAAGGGATGATGTTCTCCATATAAAAGACTGCTTAAGAAGCGTTGTACGAGGAGTAACAAGCTGAACCTCATACCGATGTGAAGTATTAGCGCGACGTGTACTTCTAACATGCACCTCTCTGGGAGGAATTAAGCTGGCCATATCCTTCGAACACTCTCCATGAAAATACTTGTAGAATAGACACAAGTCGCCAACCGTTCTTCGATGTTCCAGCGAATCAAGACCGCCGGTCAGTTCTGAGTCTCTAATCAGACAAACAGCCCTTCTCTGAACAGAATCCAACAAATGCAGTGTATGGTTGGGAGCGCAGCCCCAAACATAGGAGCAGTATTCCATAGTTGGTCGAATTTGAGCTTTGTAAAGAATTAACAGTTGTTGTGGAGTGTAAAGCTTTCTGGTTCGAAATAATATTCCCAACTTTTGAGAAGCTCTCCTTGCTATGCCTGCAACATGTTTATGCCAGGACATAGTTGCTCCCAAATTAACGCCCAACAAATTGAGTGACGATGTTAGAGGAATGGAGTGCCCCGACATAACTATTTCGGGTTCAGCAACGTTAACTTTTTTAGAAAAAACTGCCGCCTGGGTTTTTGTAGCGTTAAATTCCACTTAGTTACTTTCACCCCAAGACAGAATTTCTTTCAGGTCTTTGTTAAGTTGAATGACTTCCTGTTGTCTGCGGATATTCGTCTGAGTAGCCGATGTCCGAGCGTTCAAAGTGAATGAAGAGATAAACGTACTGTCATCTGCAAAGCTGTAAATTGGATTCTCGGTCTTTTCAAGCAGATCGTTAATGTAAATGAGAAAGAGAGTAGAAGATATTATGGAGCCTTGAGGTACACTGGCATTCTTACATATCCTATTTGATTTAACAAACAAATAAGCCATGAATACTTACAAAAATAGGATTAACTGAATATGATTTCAGGCCAAAAACTTCATGAGCTAATTTAATCAAAAAAATCTATATACCAGGTCTCGATGTATAAGACCCGAAACGTGAATGATTAAGTAAAAACTATGCTCTTATGTGAAAAATACTAGATTAGGATTTAAAAAAATATTTAGAGGCTCATTTAGCATAAATAATATATATCCTGTAGATGAAATAAGTCAACTGGCGTTAACAAAAAGAACTTCTTGTTTCTTATGTATATATGTAAGAAAATGAAACAAGGATCAAAGATCAAATCTCAATGACTCTAGGCATTAAAGCGAATATCGACTTCCAATTCATTTCATGTGCCAACCTACTCAAAAAGTTGTATAGAAACGCTTTTTCGGCACTAAAGCCACAAAGGTTTAAGAAACAAACTAGGCATGAATACAAAAAAAAATAGGGTAAACTGAAAAAGGTTTTAACTAAAGACCTTCGGACAATATCTTAACGTACGTGCAACTTTCAAGATATAAGTCTCCAAAGAAAGAGCAACATTATTGTGTGTTAGCTCAAAATTTAATATAATACTCCTCGATAAATGTAACATTCATTTTTTCTAAAATGCAGTGTAGCTTATCTGAATTTTGTTACATTTTTCATATTAAGGTGAGCAGTGTAAATTGTAGTACGTGCAAGTCTTCGATATAAATCATTTTATTTGCCAGGGATATGTGTGAATGTATAGCAAGAGCATCCTCCTTTTATCACGTTACAAGTTCAACATTCCTATCTCATTTTATACTCCTTAAGTGACCTAGTTGATTTTAAAGATTTCGCTTTGACGGGAGGAGAAGGGTTTAATATGTGTTTGTGTGTGTATGTTCTATGGCGTTGGTGAAAACCAATTAGCCAGCTTCTCACTTTATCCTTTTGCAAACAGCTGGGGTTTGTTATAAAACCGGACATTTTGTTGAGTACGAGGCTTTTTTTTTTCCGTCTTCCACAAATATCCTGCCCATCTTAAGACATTTAGGGTCAAATTTTGAATCATCGCCCAAATGAATGCCAGAGGGTAATGTGTGGGGTAGTATTGTGATAAGAAAGACATGGGAAAGGCCAAGCTGAAAGTCGGCAAGTATAACTAACTTAGGTCCTTCTCATAATGAGTGTACCCGAAACTATTTTCCACGTGTGTTCCTGAAGACTATTTTCCACGTGTTTCAGAAATTGTTTTTCACGTGTGTTCCTGAAAATTATTTTACACGTGTGTTCCTGAATACAATTTTACACGTATGTTCCTGAAAACCATTTTACACGTATGTTCCTGAAACTAGTTTCACCAGAAGGAAATCTAAGACCAACTTTTAACACAGTACCATTTTAAAGCCGTTCTCTAAACAAAAATAAGTGGTATTCGAGAAACTATTCAAAAACCTTTAAACTTTTAATTCGGAGACTGTCTGTGAACGTGTACATTTTTCCTCACATAAAAAGTTGGGTGAATTTAATGTAAAAAGGTCTCTCCATATTTGTTAATATATTTTACTTTGTTTTTACCTAATGTTTCACTGAACTCCCGTTCTATTTTACAGGACATGTAAGTTGTACCTTATTTAATTACTTACTTATCTACAACTAAATACCTCTTCAGTATTTTTTTTGTTTAGCTGGACTTAGATTCTCATTTATTATAAAATGAATGGTGCCCAAAATAGTACAACTAAGATTTGAAAAGCTGTAGAAACCATCTTCAAAAGGCGTACAAAAATGACCTCTTCCCCACATCTCTACCAGAAAAAAACGAGCTAGCAGATATTCGTATTTTGGTTCTTTAAACAAACTCAGTGTTAATATCCATTCAATGTATTCTTAAAAGTAAGAATATACACAAGGGGCATAATGGGGGTTCTTATATAATAAATAATGTATTTGTTTAAAAAATAACCAACCAACAACACATAGTGTAAGAGATTAGAAGACATACACATAAAGTTGGGTGTACAATTAGTCGCGAAGTAAGTTCAAGGACCTGAACTTAATGATTTTTGTTTATTTACTTTTCTGAATATAAAAAAAAAATAAAAAATGTGGCAATATACGTTTGCGGAATCACTACATTGTTCATATCGACTTGCGAAAACATTAGTGAAAAGTTGTCAAAAAATATGTTACATATTTCCAAATGTGTGATAGTAGAAAAAAAAATAACCGGTCAAGTGCAAGTTGAACTTGCGCAATTAGTGTTTCGTACGTTGATTGCTTTTAAAATAAAAAATGTTGTAACGGAATGAGTTTTCAACAAAGTTTATTTCCAATCTTTACTGAAAATTGATGACCTTGAAATTTCTGTTTTTTTTATATACCAGATAAATTATTACAGGTAATGCACTTGTGATAATTTTCGTTCAATCTACACCCCGTGGAGAATATTCCAGAATTTTTTCAAAATTTTTTGTTAAGTACTTTTCGAGATAAGCCGGGTGGACAGCAATTTTTCGCGGTTTTTTAAAAATAATACAAAAAAAAGTGAGCGCAAGTATTACATTATATATATATATATATATATATATATATATATATATATATATATATATATTATATTTTACTCGTGTTTTCACAAGCTTTCATTTGACACCACACTCGATTACCTAGTAAAAAAAGTTTTTTTTTTCACTTCCGATTTCACCCCCCAAAACTAACCCCTTAAGTCAAAATTAAACTTTCAAAACTACATGGCTCTGATGAGGCCATCAATTCCTATATTACTACCAAATTTCAACTTTCTATGACAAATAGTTTTCGGAGAAAATCGGGTGTGACAGACGGACAGACAGACAGACAGACACCAAAGTGATCTTATAAGTGTTCCGTACGGAACAGTAAAAATACTTACGCTATAAATAATGTAATTCTTTCTCATCTATCATTTGGCTTTAATAAAAATTTGTCGCTCTCACTTCTTCCGGTCAGACCAAGAAATTTTTTCCTTTTAGGTTATATAGTAAAGATAAAAATCATATGTCACATTCGAAATAAATAAAATGAAATAAATGTCATACAAAAAATAATATATCCTTTTTATCTTAAACGTAAGGACGTTATGAACATCTATCTAATTTTATCCTTATATCAGAAAGCATTATATAAATTCATCAAAACCATAGAGAGCACTTACTCAAAAAATGGCATCGTAGTAATTTTCTGGTATGCGTATTCCGATTTGTGAATTAAATATTCTACAGGTTTACACAAATAAATGTATGATGTATTTATTTATTAGTGTTCCGTACGGAACACTTATAAGATCACTTCGGTGTCTGTCCGTCTGTCACACCCGATTTTCTCCGAAACTATTTGTCATAGAAAGTTTAAATTTGGTAATAATATAGGAATTGATGGCCTCATCAGAGCCATGTAGTTTTGAAAGTTAAATTTTGACTTAAGGGGTTAGTTTTGGGGGGTGAAATCGGAAATGAAAAAAAAAAATTTTTACTAGGTAATCGAGTGTGTTGTCAAATGAAAAGCTTGTTAAAACACGAGTAATATATATATATATATATATATATATAATATATATATATATATATATATATATATATATATATATATATATATATATAATAATACTTGCGCGTACTTTTCTTTGTATTATTTTTAAAAAATTGCGAAAAATCGCGCCTTATCTCGAAAAGTACTTATCAAAAACTTTTGAAACAATTCTGGAATATTCTCCACGGGGTGTAGATTGAACAAAAATTATCACGAGTGCATTACCTGTAATAATTTATCTGGCATATAAAAAAACAGAAATTTCAAGGTCATCAATTTTCAGTAAAGATTGGAAATAAACTTTATTGAAAACTCATTTGGGGTGTGTTTTGTGAGTCACTGATCATTTTATACTTCCGTTACAACATTTTTAGTGTTCCGTACGGAACACTTATAAGATCACTTCGGTGTCTGTCTGTCTGTCCGTCTGTCACACCCGATTTTCTCCGAAACTATTTGTCATAGAAACTTGAAATTTGGTAATAATATAGGAATTGATGGCCTCATCAGAGCCATGTAGTTTTGAAAGTTAAATTTTGACTTAAGGGGTTAATTTTGGGGGGTGAAATCGGAAGTGAAAAAAAAATTGTTTTACTAGGTCATCGAGTGTGATCAGTAAAGATTGGAAACAAACTTTGTTGAAAATTGGAAACAAACTTTGTTGAAAACTCATTTGGGGTGTGTGTTCTGTAAAGTTACTGATCACTTTATACCACCGTAACATAAATTTTGACTTAAGGGGTTCGTTTTGAGGGGTGAAATCGGAAGTGAAAAAATTTTTTTTACTAGGTCATCGAGTGTGATGTCAAATGAAAGCTTGTGAAAACACGAGTAAAAAATATATATATAATGTAATACTTGCGCACACTTTTCTTCGTATTACTTTTAAAAAATCGCGAAAAATCGCTGTCCCCTACCTTATCTCGAAAAGTACTGATCAAAAAATAGACTGAACGAAAATTATCACGAGTGCATTACCTTTAATAATTTATTTGGGATATAAAAAAAAACAAAATTTCAAGATCATTTGGGGTGTGTTTTGTGAAGTCACTGATCATTTTATACCACCCTAACAAAAATTTTTATTTTAAAAACAATCTACGTACGGAACACTAATTGTGCAAGTTCAACTTGCACTTGACCGGTTTTTTTATTTTAAAAGCAATCAACGTACGGAACACTAATTGCGCAAGTTCAACTTGCACTTGACCGGTTATTTTTGATTATTGTTCACAGTTAATACAAAATATAATGTATTATGAGATCCTGAAAATAAACAGTTATATTAAACAAATATTACTAAGTATGTAGTCAATACAATATAGAAAGTTTTTACTTTTTCACAGTCCATATAAAAAAAAATAACATAAAATTAACAAGATACAGACTGCATAGGCGTCACTTAAGGTTTTAGTTTGGAACCTACCCTTGATTAAGGAATTCTTCATGGGTGCAGTAACATCTATTTAAAAAAACCGGTCAAGTGCAAGTTGAACTTGCACAATTAGTGTTCCGTACGTTGATTGTTTTTAAAATAAAAATTTTTGTTAGGGTGGTATAAAATGATCAGTGACTTCACAACACATACCCCAAATGAGTTTTCAACAAAGTTTGTTTCCAATCTTTACTGAAAACTGGTGACCTTGAAATTTTGTTTTTTTTTATATACCAAATAAATTATTAAAGGTAATGCACTCGTGATAATTTTCGTTCAATCTATACCCGTGGAGAATATTCCAGAATTTTTTCAAAAATTTTTGATCAGTACTTTTCGAGATAAGGTAGGAGACAGCGATTTTTTAAAAGTAATACGAAGAAAAGTGTGCGCAAGTATTACATTATATATATATATAATATATATATATATATATATATATATATATTTTACTCGTGTTTTCACAAGCTTTCATTTGACACCACACTCGATGACCTAGTAAAAAAAAATTTTTTTTCACTTCCGATTTCACCCCTCTAAACGAACCCCTTAAGTCAAATTTATGTTACAGTGGTATAAAATGATTAGGACTTCACAAAACACACCCCAAATGAGTTTTCAACAAAGTTTGTTTCCAATCTTTACTGAAATCTGATGACCTTGAAATTTTTGTTTTTTTTATATACCGTATAAATTATTAAAGGTAATGCACTCGTGATAATTTTCGTTCAATCTACACCCCGTGGAGAATATTCCAGAATTTTTTCAAAATTTTTTGATAAGTACTTTTCGAGATAAGGCCCGGGACAGCGATTTTTCGCGAATTTTTAAAAATAATACAAATAAAAGTGCGCGCAAGTATAATATTATATATGTATTTTTTACTCGTGTTTTCACAAGCTTTCATTTGACACCACACTCGATGACCTAGTAAAAAAAATTTTTTTTCACTTTCGACTTCACCCCCCAAAACTAACCCCTTAAGACAAAATTTAATTCTCAAAACTACATGGCTCTAATGAGGCCATCAATTTCTATACTATTACCAAATTTCACCTTTCTATGTCAAATAGTTTCGGGAGAAAATCGGGGTGTGGGTTTGTGACAGACAGACAGACAGACAGACACCGAAGTGATCTTATAAGTGTTCCGTATGGAACACTAAAAATAATTTAAATCTATTTTTGAATACTTTATGTGGGATTCCACCAATAAAATTGGGGAAATATTTATTTTATTTAAACATTTGGGTCCGATATACTATTATTTAGAACTTTTCTAACTCACCGAAAGCCTACAAAAAGAAACTAAAAATGATATCTATATCTTCTTTGAAAGATGTTTTTTTCGTTCTCTATAAGACGCATAATCAAAAAAATATATAGTGAAATAACTGTTATTATCATATAGGATTAAAGATACCCCCTACATGATGTCGTTGAGCATCCTTTGGCAGTCACTAGACAAATCTTTTTTTAAGTAACAAGAATCTGTTACCTACTATACTGTACGAGATAATGGATTGAACCAGACCAAAATATACGTTCGATATCACGAATGTTTCTAATCAGATAGCAGTCAAGTCTAAGCTTATGAGGCCAGCTAGATATTTTAATTATTAAAAATAATAATAGATTAGAATTTGATATCTATAGGAAGGACTCAGTAACAGATAGATATATTCCTAATGATTCATTTCATTGCAAACAACATAAATTAGCCTCATTACATTTTTTAGTTCATCGTTTGGTCACTTTCCCTCTGAACAGAGTAAACTTTAATAAAGAAAGGAATCGTATTAGAAATATAACTAGAGTTAATGGTTATGACGATGACTTAGTAAATAAGCTAATAAATAGACATAAATTTAGGTTTAATATTCAGAATTCCACCTTTTTTACACGCGAAGAAAATAACACCAAGTATGTCTCCATACCATATAATCCGAAATATAGCGAGGGACTCAATAAGGTATTTAATAAGGTAGGCCTCACCTTAGTCTATAAGTCATCAGACAATCTGAGGAATATACTAGGAAATCCCAAAGATAAGATTCCTAATTGTAAGAAAAGTGGAATTTATGAAATTAGTTTTAATGATTGTGACAAAAAGTACGTTGGGCAAACTAAAAGGTCAATTAAAACACGATTTAAAGAACATTTACCACTGCCGAACATGCCCTTGAAGCTGATCATACTGTAACATTAGATAATCTAAGATTAATAAAAAATGTATCTGATAGGAGATTGTTGAACGCATACGAAAGTATGGAAATCATAAAATGTAAAAGTAGTTTAAATAAAGACAGAGGGCCTATTCCTTATAGTCCCCTCTACTGGTTACTTGACCGGAACTGAGGTCCTTGCCTATGTCATTAGTTCCGCTTGAGTATATCAAGGGTTAGGCTAAGTATAAATAGGGCAGATTTGTAGTTTAGCTTTAGTCAATCATCGGTCCTGATGAAGCTAACATGGTTAGCGAAACGCGCGTCGAGTGCAAAAATAAAGTGTTTGGTATAGTGGTGATATATACTGAGTAGTATCATTGTGCCAACGATTCCACATTCCCAAGTTAGTTAACATTTAAAAAGTTGTCTCTGTAAGTCGTCTTCGCCTTCGGCTATCAGCGCAACATCGTCTGCGTAACAAACAAGACTAATTCTGTTGTTACTCATTCTGTGTCCTATTCGTAGTGACTCTTAATGACTCTACCTGCCTACCTACTCTATCCTGTTACTACTGGCCATCCCTTTAACCATCTTAGACACCTTGCGTGTTTTGGAAGAAATCCATTTATTTCTCTCCGTTATTATTAGGCATTTTTAAAATATTCCAGGGGAAATGCACAATTAAATATTTCAGGAAATTTATTCAGGAAAATACCGAACAGAATGTTTTATATCAGTTGAATATGAAATATTATTAAACCAATCTAGTTGGATTAATTGTATCTTAATATTAGAATTATTATTAAATTTTCTTTTAAGTTGAATAAGAGCATTGTATCCCAGGTGAGCTGCGTGAAGATACCTGTAGAAATATTATCTATATATGTTTTACTTGTTCTTGTAATTCTAGTGGCACGAAAAATTGTTGATTTAATATTAAATTCAGTTAGCGGCTTAGATAGTTATTTACTATCATTAGCGCCAGCAGAGGGCCCAAAATTCATCTTCACGTCACCATATAAAATATATCTGACTTAAAAGTTATAATTTTTCCTAAAATATTTCATAATTTATTTTGAAAAGTTGGAAAATCTGATATAGGCGACGTGTATATTGAGAAAATATAAAAATGAGTAAATTCAAAATTAATTTGGGTGCAACATATTTCAATTCATTTTTCTTCGCAAAATCTGCGAATATTTACTTCGTTAAGATTTAATGTACTTTTGGCTATAATGCATACCCTAGATTTCTATGTGTTCTAGAAAAGGCACTTACTACCTTATAATTAACAAAACTAGCTTATTCAAGTCTCTCTATAGCTTGCCGATTGCGTTTGAACAAACAAAAATGTCGATACCATTATCACTAAAGTGAACTTCCAAATTAAATGTTTTACTGACAGTCAGACCTTGGATATTAAAGCGTAGGTCGCTGCTTGTCGTAATAATCTTCTCCAATATAAAATGCTGAATCTCTAAGTTCCTGTTTGATAATCTTTAACTTCGGTTTGCTTAATCAAGAGCAGAAATATCGATTAATAAGTAGGTATGCTGTTCTGCAATGGAGCCTTTATCCAAATGAGTCACCAAAAAAAAATCATTTCTCTCAATGGTTGGTGGAAAATAATAGCCTAATGTTTTTACCAACTTCAGTATATTTCCGTTGTTTATTTATATTTCCTTTTATTATTGCATGTTACTCGTGCAAATGACCCTTCTTGTTTATTATCAGTTTTTTTTACGATATCAATGGAATTTTGGTGTTGTTTATTTAGTCAGTAATAGGTTGAACTCAGAGAATTCACTCTTTAAAAAACTCACAAATTCAAAAATACAACTTATATTTCTTAAAAACTAAATTGAATGTTACAAAATTAATGTGAACTGTAAACACTGAGCTGAAAAGAATACGTTTGCAAATTTATAACTTCGGCTTTATCTTAATGTAATTAATACACATAAGAAAATATTGTTCAAGTTATGGGAACTGCTAATAAAGCAACTAGATGTCTTCTTTGTTCTTATATAAGAAGTCCATTGTATTAGGGGTTCAAAACTCCTCCCACCTTAACTTCAAAACTCGAGGTTCATCTCGGAATTTTGTCTTCAGAATTTCCCTTTAATTTCAGAAAACTTCCTGAAAATCTTATATAGTGCATACTCGTATATTATTATTATCACGGTAAAAACGTAAATAAGGGTAGTCCAGCCATTGATTTCATGAATTAACCCTGAGTCAGTGTTAGCAGAGTTTATTAGTTGTTTATTAGTTTTTGGGGACTTATTACATTTAATTTGTTTAGATTAATATAATCCAAGTTTAAGAATTCGTAACTTTCTACTTTATTTATGGAGTAAAAGACTCTGATATCGGGTATTTTTAATTCCGGATGTTTAGTTTTAATATATTAGAAACTTTATTACATATCTATTAATTTTTACTTCACATTGTGGGGGTTAATTCGATCATGAGGGTTCCATGTAAAGGGATGTCTTCGCTATTTTTACCGCCTTTTTGGTCTACTACGATTCCTATCGGTATTATCACGATCCACTTATTCAATTTTATTTTTTGAATTTCAATGTTATCAATCATTGTTACAATTTTGGGTAAGATTAAAAAATTTTAATAGCTGCATTTCGTAAGGGGTTTCGGTGATTTTGGTTGGGTTGGCTTCACAGCAAATAAATTTTTCAGGCGTGACTTCTTTGCACGGTACATTAAAGGGGAAATAAGTATGCTTGTTTATTATCAAATAATTTGAATTTGGTATAATTGAGTACAACAAATTATTTTTAGGTATTGGCAGCATATATAACTAAAAACGGTTATGTTTCCTTTTCGACTGTTGGTTTTTCAACTATAAAGGTAATTTGGTTATCCTTGCTATAGCCCTTATTTTCTGTTATTTTTTTCAAAACGAAGTAAGTTCTTTAATTTCGGTTCAAATGGTAGTTGATTTTGGGGTAAATTTTGGGATATCACTTCGAAATTTAGTGTTGGCCCACATGAAAAGACAAACATAAAATGAAAGACCGCCACGTGAAATCCGTACACTCTGACATTTGACACAAGTCCTGGATTTTTCTATTTGTTTTACAGTTATTATTTTTTTTTTTTATTTTAGGAGTAGTAGTATATACACTCCTGGACAAAATTAACGCAACAATCTGAAAATTAATTTATCTTTTTTTTATGTCAGTTTTAAAGTTTATAGAGTATTTGAATAGTGGCTATGCATATTTTGTTTCGTTGTTCATGACAGAAATCAAAACAATTCGTTTAGATTTACAGTTTTAAAAAAATTTTTTAGAAGATAAGCAATTTTCTGTAATAATGCGATAGATTTTCTTTAAAAGTAAGCTTATAAATTGTTCCCTTTTTCAAAGTAATAAGTTTTTGTGGTAGACTGTTTTATTTTTGACTCCGAAGAATTAGAAAAATGAATCGAACAAGAATCTGAACACGAGGTAGTGCGAGCCTCAGTTTCATTGAGCGAGGGATATTGTCAGAGTTATGTTGCCAATTTGTTAGGCAAACATCGTTCCACAATAAGTCGTATGGTAAGATGCTTGAATGAAGTAGGAACTTATTCTAGAAGGCTAGGGTAAAGGCGAAAATGATGCACTAGCGACCTAGATGAACGTTTTATAAGACAATATGCTTTAAGAAACAGGACTGTCACTAGTTCTATAATAAGAAACGAACTCGAAGCTGTTCGCAATGTCACAATCTCTTCTATAACAGTTAGAAGACGGTTAAATGAAGCTGGATTAAACAGTAGACCAGCCACTGCGCCCTTGCTTACTAGAGAGAACAGAGTTGCCAGGTTACGTTTTGCTCGAAATCACGAAAACTGGTCTGTGCATGATTGAAAACAAGTTTTCTTCACAGATGAAACTAGGGTTAGTCTAAAACATCCAGATGGTCGTGAGCGAGTATGGCGAAGACCAGGAGAGAGGTTTGCTCCTTGCAATATCTCTGCAAGGATTCCATTCGGCGGTGGCTCTGTTATGTTCTGGGGTGGCATCTGCTTTCATGCTCGCACAGAGTTAGTTCCTGTCCGTACGAGATCCATGAATGCTGACTACTATCTTGAGAATATTGTAATAGAACATGTGATGCCTTTCGGTCATTTTGTGGGGCCCAATTTCCTGTTTATGCAAGACAACGCTCGACCTCACGTGGCTAGGGAGGTACTCGATTATTTTAATCAAGTTGATATACCGATTATGCAGTGGCCACCAAAAAGCCCGGATCTAAATCCGATAGAACGTGTATGGGATCACCTTAAGAAAAATGTGAAACGTCATATACCTGCACCTAGAATCCTGAGGAAACTTGAAAATGCAATTATCACAGAATAGGAGCAAATTCCTCAAGATTTTATCCAAAATTTAATTAGAAGCATGCCTAGGCGCATAAACGCTGTCATCCGAAGTAGAGGAGGCAACACACGCTACTAGTGTCCCAGTTACACCATTAATTTTGCTACTAGTGTCCCAGTTTATTTTTTCATTATTACATAATTTCAACGATTTGTTATTAGGTCTTAAGAATAATTTTAATTCGAATCTTATAGAGAAATTTGGTAGGTAATTCACTTTTAAAGTATCCGAATAAGTTTTTTCTAAACTTTTAGTGTAACCAATGTTCATAAAAAATTATTAAAATTAATTCATTATAGAGATTTGTATGATTTAATATATTGTTGCGTTAATTTTGTCCAGGAGTGTATGTCATTTTGTAATAAAAATTGCAACCAAAACTTGGTAAATCAAAAATTATTAAAAAATAAATAAAAGTTCATGATAAATTAGGTTTATTTTATATAAAAACACGTAAACAAACAAATAATTGCCTACTTTATACATTAACATGCGTGTTGGTTACACTCACATAAATATATGGGGTCTGACAGGCCCGCGATCGGTACTTTCGGCAAAAAAACACCTCAGTAGTCAAAGGTCAAGTAAAACACTTTAATCTAAAAAAATAATTTTTTATTACTTAAAGCAGGTATTTATTATTGCATCCCTGATCCTCCACCGTATATATTTCCTACATTCATTCATTATCGGTGAAGATACATAATGGAGGCAGCTGACTAAAATATTTAAAGTCCTAGTGATAAGCTTAGCATTTATTATAACCCTGAAAATTATCAAAGATACATAGTGGCTGAAACGTGAGCAAAATTAAATTAAGAGTATTTAAGTCGGAGTACAGCTTTTAATTCATGTTAAGACACTATTCAAACATTCAAAAACTGCTTCTTAGGTGGGCTTCTTTTTATAAATTTCTTTAAGCATCATTTTACACAAACTTACCAAACACATAAAAAAAATGCATGTGTGTGTGTATAAATGTATAAATAATTATATTTATATAAAATGCACCGTTTCAACATCTAATTTAAGGTGTATTTATCTTTCATATCTCTAAAATAAATAAAGTTCTAAGTAAAAATGTTATGCATTTGGAAGAATAAGGTCCTAAAAAAAAGGTGGACAGCAGTCGGCGCCTGCATACTATGGTTTCATATTAGGGAAATAAATAATATTAATTATAAAAATAATTTAGTGAAAATATTCCCCTCAATCATTAATAATACTCAGAAAAGGTGGCGTCGTTTCGCAAGGCGACCGACGCGATGAGTGGTTTAAAAACAGATGATTCAAAATAGATTATATACATATACATATATATATATATATTATATATATATATATATATATATTATATATCAAGACCTAGAATATTCTAATGAAATTTCATGTAAAAAGCCCTGCATATAGTGAATCTGTAAAATAGTAATACTCTATATAATAAAATTTTTACTCGAAATTTTATGTATAAATTTTTATGCTTTTATTGAGATTTGGCCATTTCGGGTTTCCCATTTTTATCTAACATTAGCACGAATTCCATTTTTATGACGCATTCTTTTGAAAAGGTTCTTAACGCGTTTATAACGCCTAATGGTTGGCAATAAATCAGGTAGATTTCTGTGAGAAACCCTGGGAATAACCCATTTTATAGAAACCCGGGGAAAAACCCATTTTATAGTCGAGGCCTAGTAATTCGCAAATTCAGGTTCAGTTTCTTTTTGTTTAAGAATCAAGTAAGATTCCAAGCGAGTGTGTTTAAGTTTAGTGAGAAAATTCAAATTTTGGAGGAAGTTGATTAAAGGCTGCAAAAAAATTGATGTTGCTGCAAAATTTGGTGTTTCTCCAAGTTGCGTCTCTCTGATAATAAAAAGTCGCGACAGTATCATCAAGAAACCTAGTGTTCCAAGCAGTCGAAAACGAGTACGGGTAAGTACTTACGAGGATGTAAATGAAGCAGTTTTGCGATGGTTTCAAGTGGCCCGTACGCATCAAAACGTACCAATATCGGGAAATTTAATAAAGCAAAAGGCTCTACAATTTGCTAAAGAATTTAACTGCGTTAATTTTCAAGCTAGTGAAGGGTGGTTGAGTGCCTGGAAGACTCGCAATTCAATTGTTTTCAAGACGGTGTCTGGCGAGAGTGCAAGCGTTAGTCAGGAGGACTGTGACATTTGGACTGAAACTGTTTTAAAAAGTGCATTGAAAAAGTACAAGCCAAAAAACGTTTTCAATTGTGATGAAACCGGTTTGTTTTTTAAATGTTTGCCAAATAAAAACTTTTGCTTTTAAAAGTGATAATGGTTGGAGCAAACATGGATGGCTCAGAAAAACTGAAATACTGCTCATAGGTAAAAGCAAAAAATCCCCGTCGTTTAAAAGGAGTTAAACTCTGGAGTTAGATTACGCCAATAATAAAAAGGCATGGATGACTTCTGAGATTTTCGAAAGATGGATCAAAGAACTGGACACGAAAATCAAAGCCAAAAGCGAAAGATTGTGATGTTTATAGACAATTGTCCTACACATCCCGTTACTGTAGGTAAAAAATTAAGGAATATTGAACTGATCTTTTTTCCACCAAACATGACCTCCAAATTGCAACCTATGGACCAGGGTATTGTAAAAACATAAAACATCATTACGAAACAGAATTGTTCACAAAATTGTTAATGCGATTGATAACAACCTTCCAGTCCAAAATTGATTATCCGTAAAGAGTGTATAACCGAAGTCGCGAAAGTATGGAGTGAAAATGTTTCTCAGAAAACTATCAAAAACTGCTTTTCTAAAGCAGGTTTTACTGAAAAAAATGACGAATGGGAAGAAGAAGACGAAATGGATCTCGCTACCTTAAAAAGGCAATGGGGTATTCTACAAAAAAACTGCTACCGTCGACGCAGATTTTTTACTTGAAGATTTCTTAGATATCGACAATGATGTTGGCACGACAGATCTCCCAATGACCAAGACATAATTGATCGTGAAGAAGAAACTGAAACCGGAGAATATCCTGCTAAATTTAGTGAAAATGAAATAAAAATGCATTTGACATTGTGCGAACACTCTCAGGGGGCAGGAAAGTATACCTGATCAAATCTTTATGCATTTGAATAAATGCGAGAATTTTGTTGAGCAGCAATTATTTTTCAAAAGTAATGTTCAAAAGAAAATAACTGATTATATTTCTTAGTACGTATGTACGTAGTATGTACATATGTATTAGCAGATTTTGTATTATTCTTTTTATTTCGTATGTAGCACATACATACATACATAAAGTCCGTACGTTATATCTTTACACGTGCGTCATAGTTTTCAGGCAATATCCAGACGAATATTATATTTTTTGTCTCTTTTTACCAATACCTACGATTTATTGGTGAAAGAGACAAATAATATAATAGTCGTCTGTTATATGGCCTGAAACTATGACGCACTTTATGTACGTATTTAGCCCTGTACATGCTATGTACTATTTAAACTTTCAAATGTTTAATAAAATCTTTTCTAATAATTCAATTTTGCAATTTTTTTTGTTGCTTGTACCTGGTAATGATTACCAATATAAAATACATACATAGCAATATATACGGATTTTTTCTTTATATAGTGAAAAAACTTTCTATAGTGAAATTTCGGTCAACATTTTGGTCTTTCACTATATAGAGTGTCGACTGTATATATATATATATATATAATATAGAATATATATATATATATAATATATATATATATTATATATATATATATAGAAAGAGGAAGGACAGTAACAGGGCCAATGGCAACAAACGAAACCTGAGTTTAACTGCTGGTAAAACTGTCCTTTTCTTATAAATGTGAAGAAGAGATGAGCAAATCTAAAGATCTTAATGTGTCTCTTATTATCTGCCTGTTTATTATTTGTATTAACGAGACGATCGCCTGCCTTCTAATGGTTAGCTTCATCGAGGTATTCTTATAAATTGCAAATCCAGGTACGGTAAATATACTAATAACTGTTCGTTATTTAAAACGTGAATTAATTAACATTGTACGATTTTCTGAATGTGAATAATAGACTTTACAATTAAATTTTAGGCCATGTTTAGCAGTAAGAAAAACAGTTCATCTTGTGGAAGACAATGATATTTATGCATTTTGTTGTCTGGCTTTAATTGGTGCGTATGTCTATGATATCACACAAAATCAATGTTGTATAAGACACTTAGAGAGTTACACCAACTATTAAAAATAAAAACTTGTGTCAATATAACGTCAGTTAGAAATGACACTATTTAAAAGACAGAAGATAACAATCAACTGTCAAGTAAAACATTGAAGTTGAAACGGTACTCCATTTTAAAATGGGGGGGGTACGTTCGCATTTTAGATACTCTTTTTAGTGATATTTGAGTCCTGCAGCTGGATATTGTGTGTGTAGTCTATGTCGTCCTCTTGTCGACAAAAATAAAAGGATTTAAAATTAACGGTAATGCGAGGTGTATGTGGTATAATTATGTTCGGTAGATGCGAATTTTAGATATAATATATTTATTGTTAATGATATCTATTTTTTAGATTTAAATTCATATATAAAAGGTGAGGGACTTAAGTTGTGATTGAAAATTTAGTACGAGTTATTCATATATTAATTATATTTATTCTTTATTTTATAATCAATGAAGATAGACATAGTTTCTTAATTTAACAATTATAAAATTTGAATATCGTAATATTAATAACTGGTTATCGTTATTTATATTTTTTAGTCATCATTTATTTTTTTATATTATTGTAATTTTAAAAACAAGTTAAAATATAGAAAAACTGGTGATTATAATAGTCAAAAAAATGAACTTAAAGGTAGAATAATGAAACGTCACACTTTACTAGAAAAATAAATGTTTCTTAGTAGATCGTTCTTTTTTATTGGTTTGTGTATAGTTGTGTTGTGTTAGCCAAATAGGTATAAACATGGAGCGCAATATCCTGTCTGTAATGTCTTTTTGTGTGGTTTGTAGCTTATTCATTTATAGGTTTTTACATACCCACATTTCCAAGTAAACTTCTGTCTGAAATAATTGGTCTTCAACACCCAGAATTGAAGCTGTTGTTATATTGTACTCGGTGTATCTGTATTATTTATCGTGTAAATTCCACCAACCCCCCACCCCCACTAATGCTTTAAGGTTGGTGTTTACTATCACTTTTGTGTAACTTGCTAATCTCTAGAGAGCTTTAATGTGACAAGTTGTCCCAACGTAATAACCAAACCAAATTGACAGTGATTATGTCCATAGATTATATTAGATCTTGTTAAAGTATCGGTTTTATCTTTTAAATTGGAATAAAAACAATTCAAGGTCTTTTTATGTTGTAGTTTTGGCCAATAAAAAAAAATGTTTTGTATTTTTAAAACGATCGTTAAGTACAAGGACCTGGGAAAGGCCATTCAATGTATGGTAACTTTCCTACCTTAAAAAGAAATAATCGACATTAGTAGGTGACAGTTGGATTAATTGGAAGGAGGTGGGTCTTGAAAAATTCTTTTTGATTAGGTGAGCTTTAGCGATAGTAATTGTCCAACAAAATGTCTTCCAACAGTTTTACATTTTTTCCCTAAATATGGGTGGCAAATCTATCTATTCTGTGTCTTTAGTCCTCTAGTTATGATGTTTCAGTTTTCTGTTTCATAGGGTGGATAAGAATGGAAGGGGATATATCTATACCAATTCCCCAACTTGATTTTTTTCCTATACCATTTCCAGTTTTTGACTGTATTATTTTCTGAGCGTACAACCCTATTGCGTATCCAGGAAAACAGGAACAGCACTAGTCAGTTCTCCTCCCTCAACAGTAATACTAACAGTTCTGATTGAAAGAAATTGTAAATGTTAAGGGTGTTCTGTACACTTCCGTTCCGCAGGTAAAAAGCGATCTATACAATGACATCAACAATATTGAAACAGAAGGGTGAAATTCAAATTCAACCTTGAGAGAGGGGGGGGGAAATAATCAAAATAAAGAAGTTTACTCTCATAACAATTTTCGGCCATGATTGGTGAAATCGCACTATCCCATTGGGAAGCCAATTTTTTGTCTGTAGAATGATACTATTGAAGGAGAAAAATGTATTTTCATATAAAAAAAAGTAATGATTAGTAGGAACTGTTCTTTAGGAATATTACATATTTCTTCTATTGTGTGAAATGTTCATTTAATATGATATAATAAGGTCTAGAGAAATGTTAGTAAATAGTGAAACTACATCGAACGAAACAAGTACAAAACCCTCTGGCAAAATAAAGCCATTAACCATTCTCTGCAAATTCGAAGGTATTTTAATTCTGAATTTATTAAAAGTTGAAAAAGCTGTTTCTAAAATAGAGGCTATATATTTGGCAAGTGGTTGTGAGATGCTCCTACACAGGAAAATATTGGTCTTAGAGGTATATCTGTTTATGTATTTTTGGTAGACCATAATATTTGGGACTAATCCCATTATAAGTTGTCAATGTGCGAGCAGTTGCTTCATCTAAAAACTTACTATCTTTTAATGATTTAATTAATTTATTGCATTTAATTTCTATTCTTGATGTGGGATCGTGATGTATGAAATAATACACACGATCCCACATCAAGAATAGAAATTAAAATGCTATAAATTAAATAAATCAATAAAAGATAGTAGTTTTTAGAGAAGCAACTGCTCGCACATTGACAACTTATAATGGGATTTGTTCCACCAATATATGTTATGGTCTACCAAAAAATACAAAAATCCAAGAATGATACTCCTCTAAGACCTCAATAAGTTTCCTGGGAGTAGGAGGCATACACTACACAAACCACTTGCCCAAATATTTATACCTATATTTTTAGAAATACAGCTTTTTCAAACCTTTTTTTATAAAATTCTGAATTAAATAATACTTCACTTCCGACTTTCGCAGAGAAGTTTAATGGCCTTGTTAGTCTTGGCCAGAGGGTTTTGTAAATAGACTTGTTTCTTCCGATGTAGTTGGTGGTTGCAGTTGATACTACTGGCGTTAGGGGTCTGTTGTGTAGATAATCGAGTTGGTGTTCTGTCACCTCTAGACAGCGTTATTTGCTCACTTTACTCGCACCTTTTTTTATCCTATTCTCCTCTACAGATGATAGCATTTTGTCTATCAAATCCCATATAGAAGAGAATAATTGTACATATTCTCTCAGTAAAGAGCACACCAAAGTTCCTATACCTTACTCATTACCGTTTATTGACTACGCATGGACATAATACATTTTTCTCCTTCAAATAGTACATTATAACAGACACAAAAATTTGGGCCGTCCCAATGGGAAAGTGCGAATTTCACCAATACATATGGCCGAATTTGTTATCAATGCAATTTATACTTCTATTCTTTATTTTGTTTATTTCAAGGGGTTTTGCTATTTGATTATCTTCCCCTTCTGTTTCAATATGTTGATGTACTTGTTTTTTTATTTTACAGTCGCCTTTTACTATTAGCCGCTAAGTGAACAGAACAACCCTTAACCATGTTACAAATTCTTTCAAATCATAAGATTAGTATGTTACTAGTTGAGGATGTAGGCATGAGATGACTGTATCTGTGTCTTCCGTTTGATGGATCACATCAGGGTTTTATGTACGCCTCAAGATAAAAACTAATTACATTCAAAACTGGACTGGTTATAGGAAATCTCTCAGCATGTTCAGGTAGATTAGATATTTCCCTTCACAGTTCTTTATTCAACCTTAATGAAACAGAAGAACTGAACGCATCTTCAGAGGCACTTAAATAGGAACCGGGAGACCCCATCCCTGCTCATCACAGTGGGGAGGGCGGGAAGGAGTGTGGGTGCGAGGGGAGGTAGAAAGTAACATTAGAAGAACAGAAGAGTGTGGGGGGCGCGCGGGGGGGATAATAAGATTAGAAGATAGATTTTAAGCCACCCACTTTTAGGGTAAAAAAAATTGTGTTTGGAAAACATGTTCGGAGAAGACCATTTTGTTGGACAATTACTATTTTTCTTCTAAAAAGCTCTAATCGAAAAGAATTTTCAAAGGACCCTCTTCCAATTAATCCAACTGTCACCGACTTAATGTCGCATGATTTTAAGGTAGGAAAAGTTACACTAATTTTTTAATATACAATTCATTGTAATGCCTTTCCCTAGTCCTTGTCTTCTCTTTTTAAAAATATACAAACAATATAAAATTGCCAAACTACAACATAAAAAGATAATCATTTGTTTTTTATATACCCAAATTTAAAAGATATATAAAAACCAGATAACTTTACAAAGATCTAATATAATCTATGCATTCCTTGTCAATGTGGCTTTGGTCTTACGTTGGGACAAAATAACTTTTTTACACAAAAGCATAATAATCTAAGAAGATTAGCGTTATCACAAAAGTGATAGTAGAGACGACACACATAATGGCCAAACTATGTTTGCAGCTTAACACGATTATAATACGGTTCAGCTAAGATCACCCAAGAGTTACAATTAATAAACATACCAGCTCTTAATCTCCTGGATGTTGAGACCATATTAATTTCAGAAGAAGTTATTTTTTTTTATTTTTTTTTTTTCCCTTTTTGTTTATTTTCTGGGAACATGTGTTACATGAACAAACCTGTCAGATGTATAAAAATAATCTCAACCACAAACAAAAGACCATAGAAGCGATTGAAGCTCCAATGTTAATTACCTATTATGATTTTTCGTTAACCAAAATCTAATAACCAAGTAACCAATAAAAATGAAACGACATCTCTATGAAAAAATTATTTTCAGATAGTAAAGTAGTTTGCGGACCAATCGTTTCATGTTTCTCTATGTCACTTTTGTATCGATTTTTTTTTCAAGTTTTTCAATCTATTTATCTAGGTATAAAATTACATAATAAAAAAATTAAATTAGATAATTAATACAACACGTTCTGTATCAATTTATCCGAATTTCAAATGTTTAAATTTTTGAAATTAGCCTATGAATCTCTTGATTTATAAATTTAAAAGAAAATTTAATATAATTAATTAAATTGAATTAACTCGGTCAATTTATCATCAAATTTTACAGTCCCCCCTTATGTGGCATAAAATTAAAACTAAAAAATTAGATGATCATTAATTAATAAATTAATTTATCATAAAATTCGGCATCTACCGAAAATTAATTTACCACAATTCCTAACTTTTAATCCTTTTTTTTATTTGTCTGACCTGATGAGACGTACATAGACTACACAACTATATTATCTCGGCCTCGGGTCCTATACTCAAATATCCACTCAAATAGTTACTAAACTCGACGTACACCAAAATTTTAAAATGGAGTACCGTTTCAATAAATCAATGGTTTTCTTGCAGTTGTTTTGTTTCTGTCTTTTAAACAGTTTTTGTTTTTAAACTGAGTGTATTATTGACAAATTAGTTTGTTATTTTCAATTATTTGTGTAGACTCTCTAATTGTTCGTATATTTAATCATGTTTTGTGTTAATCATGCATACCACTCACTTGGCAAACCCAAAAATGCATAATTTCCATGTGTCTTCACCAGTACGATCGAAAACGTAACTGCCACAAAATTTTTGTAAGGGTAATTTCACATTCAGTCGTACAAGTTTATTTAATTCAAAGTCGTTTTATACAAAAACGAACCGTTTTAGTTTATTTTTCTGTACTCAGGTTTGCATTTTTTAGAAGCCAGAAGATGTAAGAGATCCAGAAATGAAGAAGCCTATCCCATTAGGCAGCGAAAGCTCGATAATAAAATATAAATAAAAAGCAGATACTAGAGCCTTTACGAATCTATTGATTGATCATCTCTTCGTCCCATTATAAGGGCGGTTTCCCCAGCAGTTAACACTTCAGGATGTACCTACTATAATACACGCATATTATATATATATATATATATAATATATATATTTTTAATCTTATATATCTATATATATATATGTGTAGTTATTGTGATTTTTTCTAGACCGTAATAAGATTACGAGAAATCAGTAAACACCGCTAAGGAAGCATGAAGATGCCGGCTTCCATTGTTTTTATTTTCAAACCTAAATGCCCAAACACTAGAGGCTTTAAAATCTGTCAACTCCTACCGATGTCAGTGACCAAGAACCGCAAGTCTCAAAGAGAATAAGGAAACTCTCCGTTTATCTATACTTAAGAGGCGTGATAGTTGTCAATAACTGTTAAAAGAGAAGCGTGTCTATGGTGAAGGGAAATTTTTTTTGTGAATCATTGAAAATACTACAAACGACAGTTAGTCATAGTGGATTAGAGAATTTTTTAAGGAGACAATTTACTGGTGCGGGTCCCTAGCATTAGTACGTAGACTATTAGAAAATTAAGGTAATGAAACAGAAATTTGCCTGCTTGCTTGATCAGTTGTTAAAAAAACACAATAATAAGATTATTTAAAAATGGTACTTTTTTTTTTTTTTTTTTATTATTTTATTTTTTAATTTTTTTTTATAGTTTTTTTTTTTTTTTTCTATATATTCCATGTTTTAATTTTGTTTTTTTTGCTTACCTTTAAGAAAAAAAATAAAAAATAATAAATTCCATGAAGTACAATTCTCATTGTACATGTTACCATGGAATTGTATGCCATGGCTGTTGGCTGTTTTTATTTTTTTTTTATTATTATTTTTTTTTCTCTATAAAGTTGATTTACTCTATAAAACGTGTAACAACTCACACAAAGTGTTTGATTTCAAATCTCTTCCTCATCGTCTACTCATGATGGAAAACATGCTACCTAGAAAATAATAAAAAGGGCGAACGATAAAGGGTCTAATTTGTGAGTAGTGAGTTAATAATTAAAACAACTCATTTCTAATCCGTAAATTATGCTTACAAATATATCGCTACAATCAAGAGTACAAGATTTTGTAAGCGATAACACTCAAAAAACTATAAAGGTTTCGTCATCATTAAGTATTAGAGCAAGAGAGCCCCGCGACTGCTCAGACATTCGGTACATATAAATAAAAAGTAAAAGTTATCTCTACGTGTGTCCACCAATACGGGTAAGAGAACGATCCCCGACTATCAAACTTGAGTCGCGGTGGCATTTGGCAAGGATAACACGGTAGTATAAGGTAGTTTGTTAAAATTATGCATCAAATTCACGTATAGTTATAAACGCTCATGTTAATACTTGTATTTGTATCGATAATAATCTTATAACATCGCCTCGATCCACTGCCAGGAACATATTAGTACGGTTGCAATTCCCTGCCAGACACCTTAAAATATTTGTTAAATTGTAATATATACTTACGATATCAGAAAACAGTTTAAATAGCTGAAACTTTATTATAAGTTAATTTGGGTAAACTATAAAATGTAGTTTTTCCTCAGTAGCCAGACACTTTCGCATTAGTTTCCCCCTCTGACGTGTGCAGGACACATTCTCAAAGTCTACTGTAGGTGCGAGCGCGAGCGACCCCCACTATATACTGTAAACGGGTGAGTAGCAGTGAATTAGTGCGTTATCGGTCCATGGCGATTCTTTTACTGAAGACATTAACTGAGTCTTATTCTGTGGTAACAATAATGTCTAGATTTATGTAAGCAAAATTTTTAATTATATAAAATTATTTAGGGACTAATGAAACACTAATATATACTTCAAACATATTATTCAGTAAATAATTTTCATGTCTAAATTCAAAATTATCTAAATCAACAATCTCAAATATTTATAATTCCAAAATACGTATTTAGAGTTTTGTAAACTTCATTTAAATATTTAATCACAACTAAAAATTTCAATATTTTCATTTAAAAAAATTTCCTCTTACTATAAGGAGGGAAATAATTATTTTGATCGTAAGAAATTCTATGAAAGAAGGAGTTTGATTATACTTATAGCTCAATTATATACAAAAGATAAAAAATATAAATATTTCAAACAATGGACAATTATTTAATATTCAAAAAAAATCTTAAATTGATTTAATTCATTATTAATATTATACTTATACTATATACTGGAGTATATAGGCTGTCTGTAACAACACTGGTTTGATTGTTCTTTTGCACTAATTTTTTTATAGGAAACTTTTATGGCTTCGAGAAGTGTACATATTTTCTCATAAGTCCTGATGAATTAGCTTTAGTTGAGCATTAACAACAAACGGTGATTAACCACTCCATCAGTGTATTTATTTATCAGGCAAAAACTAAGTGTTTTTATATTTTGACGTTGTGACGTTTTCTTATGACTGTCCACCCCCCCCACCACACCCCCCCCCACCCACCCGCACCATCTAACGCCCACCCTTCTACCCACCAATTTTACCATGTCTTCCCCGCCATCCCCCCCCCCCCTTCCCCCCCCACTCCCCCCCCTCAAGAAAATTACATGTTATTTTGCCAACACTTTATTTATACACAAACTCAATAACAAATTGATTTATTTGCCTTCCGTTTCATTGATAAAACTACTATCTATTACTAACTGGATCACACTTATTTCATAAAAAAACTGCAAATAATAAATAATAACAAACGTTTGCGTGATGACGTTTATAACAGTACACCACACAATACACACTACCAGATATAAAAATGACAGCTGAATGCGCAGTAATAAGATCTGCCATTGTACCTGAACGCACTTTTTTTCGTCTCGCTTCCGGTCAACAGGCGATCTTTTTACTGCCCGCATCCGCGTGTCTTTTATTCTGTTGCTTGGCATTGTTGTAAATGTGTTGGTTAGGTGAACCTGTATCATACGCTTAAGCAAACCGTTTTTATTATGTATTTGTGCTAGTGTATGAAATATAGTGTAGATCCAGTTGTAATAAATGTAGTTATCAATGTGAAAAGAACGAGGATAGGCAAAAAATTAATTTAGTTTCTGTATTGTATAAAAAAGTGAATGTGGCCAAAAATTAACCAATGTTTTTGTACTGAGACAAAATTATTCTTAAATTTATCATTATTTTAGATTTTAAAAGAAAAAAAAATGCCCAAACTATTTTGGGACAGTCAGGATACTCCTCATAATATAAAAAACATTATATTGCTGATGAATATTAACAGATCGGTGGTTATCACCGTGAATGCCATAAAGCATTCACAGGATCTTATGAAGTTTGGAAGGTAACCAAGATCTCCCGCCCACTTCAACCTAAAACAAATAGTGCAAAAGAAACAAATCAACACCAGATGTAGTTACAGACAGCTTATCTCCAAGAATATATATAATTATAATAATATAATAATTGAATATTTTTTATGATTTAATCAATACATGATTTGAAATATTATATTTTTTACTCTTTGTATACTATGGCTATAAGTTATAATCAAATCTCCCTTTTTCATTGAATTTCTTACGCATCAAAATGAATTATTCCATCCTTATAGTAATAACAAATAAATTTTTTAATTATAAATATTGTGAAACAACCTTTTGATTGGATTAAATATTTTAAATTGAAGTTTACAATCATTAACTCTAATAACCCGTACTTGATTATCCTATTGAGATTGGAATTGTTGATTTAATAATTTATTAATAACATGAAAATATTTTACTGAATAATTTTTTGAAAAAAATTTATTTTTAGTTCCCGCTAATAATTTTATATAATAAATTTTCTTCATCATAATCTAGATAAAAACAAACATATAGCTTTACCACATCGAATAATTGAGACAGTTATGTCTCAGTAAAAGATCGCCATGGGACCGAACGCACTATTTCACTCTCCACCCGTTTAACATATATATCCACTCGCGCACTCGCACCCCTCACAGTTGACTTGAAATGTGTCTGGCAACGATGGGGAAGAACGCTATCGCTAAAGCTGTGCTGGCTAACATGAGGAAATCTTCATATTTTTATTAGTTTCCCACCACATAAATACATTATATAAAGTCGCATGCCCTTTTTACTCAACTCTACACGTTAAGCTATAATTACAATTAATATATTATTTTAAGGCCGCTGTCTTGGCAGCGGCCGAGGTTGCAATCCGTTCTAAGTGTCTGGCAGTGCCCGCTCATCGAGGCTCGATTTAATAAGGATTCACTTACCGGCATTATACCAATACATACACTTACCCGAGCCCTTCCTCCTTACTTTTGATATGAACTTTGATGGCATGAATTTTTTATATCAACTTTTTACTACCTGTTCCTGGACCAGAATGCCAGCCGCTGACCGCAATAAGTTTATTATAATTGTAGTTTCCGGGGAGGTGTTCGTTGATTACCGTGGATGGAATGGAGACATACGTTAGGAGGAAACGCGGTTTGCTAGCTTTTATTACATTACCGAAAGTTGGATCCTCGCTCAGGTCGTAGTGGTCCGTGTCTTTTCGACAGTATGATCATTTATTTATATAGCAATCCAAAGCTTTTTAATTGTTATCCTCCATTGGGTTCGACTTTGTATCTATGTTGCTCAAAAGACCAAAGCTGCCATATGAGTCACTTTTAATATTTTCCGTGATCTATATAGCACCATATAGGACCCTATAGTGAAGGAAAAACAAAAAATGTCAAGTGTGATTTTTATCACTGAATACTATACGCTATGCGGTGTGGGGGTTTAAACAATAAATACTTATTTGCCATATTCTTAAATAGAAAAATTTGCGATCTAATAGGTGCCTTCTAAACAACTGTTTTTTTAAATATGTTTTATTTATTTATTCATTTTATTTATTTATTCATTCCTTTATTGCCATCAAGATTACATAACGTAAAAAAGCAACGTCACAAAAAAACTGCCACAGAGGACAAAATCGATACAACTATTGATAACTAAAATATTATCAAAATTGAAAAGAATAGAAACATTTTGAGAAGAGCAAACTTTTTTGCTTCCCTTTTGAATCTGCTCAATCCCCTCAATGTCTCCTGATCTCCAATGGGAGAAGCCGATATAAGCCTATGTATGCATTTAAAATTATGGCCCTTTTCATCAAAGAAAGATAATGTAGCAATGGTAGGGCGCTCGTAATCGTTTCTAGACCTCTAGGTCGTGATTGCTATATCTGGAGGCATATTCACTCCTATTTGTCAAGGAAAAATGATGGATTCTTCTTAACAAAGGTGACCAAAGACATGAAGTAAGAGCCCCGGGACCGTAAGTAACCCCATTTCAATAAAGTCCCAGGTCGACACGGACGTATGGTAGGATGTAAATGACGCATGCATCTCGCAATTTTTCTTTTGTGCCCTTGAGAGATATCCCTAGCAAATCTTGAAGATCCCACCCCGAAAGACCCCCCACCCCCATCCCATAGTATAATAGCCCGGACTGAACATAAGCTAAAATAAAAGAGTTGTCATGATATTTGATGATACAATATATCTAAGTCTTCTAATAAGATGCACCATGCATACTATTATAGCTTAGACGAAGTTTCACTCTGCAATGTATTTCCCAACAAAATACTTGAGTCAATATTGAAACCCCCAAAAATTTTATCGTTCTCTATATTGGGTATTGACTTTAGTTCATGTCGCAACATATAATAGATTTGTGTGCAGTATTTGATTTTTAATTAAATAACTAGCTCCGGCGCCCGCGGCTCCGCTCGCGTGGACTTGATTCACTACTATCGTCACTGCTTATTCCTTATGTTACCCAACGTAATTAAAATATCTCCCATTGTTTCTCCTTATTCTCCCCAATATTTCTCCTTATTTTCCATTATCTCTACATAATTTCCATTATCTAGGCTTATCGTGGGATATTGCTGGCCATCTCTCATTATTTCTCCTTTTCTCCCATTAATTTCTCCCTTATCTCCCATTATCTCTCCTTATTTCCCCATTATCTAGGCTTATCTCGACTTATCTCGCATTATTTCTCCTTATCTCCCATTTTTCTCTTATCTCCCATTATCTCACCATAATTCCATTATTTAGATCTATTATCTCTGCTTATCGACCCATTATCTCTCCTTATCTCCCATTTATTTATACTTATCTCCCATTATCTCACTTATCTCCCATTATCCGAGGCTTTATCTCGACTTATCTCCCATTATTTCTCCTTATCTCAATTTATCTCACCTTATCTCCCATTATCTAGGCTTATATTCGAATTATATAGAACATATGTATAAATTTATAAAAAACACCTAAATCGGGATATAGTGGTTTCTCGAGTGCATGATAGCGCACTAACGGACAGACAAGACAGACAGACAGAGAGATGTTTTGCATTTTATATATATTGTATTCTTTGCTACGTGATATAGTGTTCAATATGTAAGGCTTTAGGGAGTGTATTGCAAGAAGGACGCGCTAGCGGCTAAACTTTTCAGCGCGAATTATTTCACTATTCATAGTCACTGCTTATTTCCTTAGGTCACTCTAATAATAATTGTAGCCTATAACCCTGGCCACGAAGAGACCTATATGTATGGTTAAAAATAAGCACGTAAATCGGCTTCAAGTGTTTTATGCAGTGAGTGAAGGACCAATATCGGGGATAGTGAACAGTCAGCGCAGAGTTCTGACAGACAGATTAGCGGACGCCAGACCCGTCGGACATATGGCGCGATGTTTTGAGGTGATAGTAGACAAGTATGATGTTGGTAGTAGAATTATTCTATCTGCTACATAAGAATGGATTTTGTGCCAAGATGTTGATAAAGATTGGTTTGCGATATGTGTGTATGTTGAGCTTTTGTCAAGAGAGGGGGTGAGTCGCGCTAGCGTGCAAGACAATAACTTTGTTGCCGACTTCATCTACTATTATTGTCAATGCTCTTTCCTTTTGACTACCTTTCGTAATAAATATTATAGCCTATAACCGGGCCGGAGATGGTAGTATATATTTGGTGGCAGTGTGTAAAGTGAAGATAGTATGTGAGCGTTTAATAGTGACTAGAGCTGTTGGTCCTAAGGTGTGAGTTTCTCCATCCTCAGTGATCAGAGTCGCAATAAAAGGAATGCCTGATCGCAAGTGACAAACAGAATACGTTGCATCACATATTTTGATTATCGCGCGCTATGATTAGATGTATATAAAAAAATATATACTATAAACCACTGGTCAGAGAAACATTAAGTAATGCAATTTAAAAGAGTAAATCACCGTTAAATTTAGGATAAGTGGTTCTCGAGGAGATAAGCGCGATTTGAACTGACAGATTCATGATAAGTAGACAGACGGACTAACATTGCATATTTTATTATATAATTATAGATATAGATTTTTTTTATTATTTAAGATTATCACTGGCACCCCAAAGAAATACCCCCCCCTACGGACATGAATTCGCGCGCCCTCTCATAAAAAGACAAGCGTAAATCTGATAAGTGCGCGCGCACCCCCAGTCGTGATTCTTATTAAACGCACTAGGTTCGGACAGAACAGACAGGAACAGTAGAGAGGACATTGTCATTCTCATATCTCCTCCCCACTTATTGAGCTTTTCTATACATCATGTTAACAGATACCACTTATATATTCTTGTTAACCATATTTAATGGTTTAGGACTGTGTATTGCAAAGGCACGCGCTAACCGTGCCAAACTTATTTGCGACATCGTTTCACTATTCTACGTCACTGCTCATTCTTTATGCGACCTATCGTAATATAATAATGCGCACACGCTATACCTGGGTCCAAGAGAACTTATAGTATGTTTTAAAAAAAAGTACCGTACAACTCTGGACCACCGCTCGCTCCGCCCAAGTGCGTTTTTCCAAGTGAATAGGGCGTCACCTTAACGGACAGAACAGACAGGACAGACAGAACAGGATCAGAACAAATACAGACCAGACAGACAGACAGACAGACTAGACTAGCAGAGAGTCTGCATTTCAAATATAATTAATAGCTGTACTAAACATTTTATTATCTAAACGATGGTTCAGAGAAACATACGCCTGCCTCGAATTTAAACAAACACCCGTTAATCTGGAATAAGTGGTTCCTCGAGGATAAATTAATCGACACTTACGGACAGGATGACAGACAAGAGAGAGGTTGTTATTTGTTTATCTTATAGGGTATAGATTATTATTATTTATTTCTTAACTAATCCTCTGCCAAAGAGAAATATTATGTATGAATTTAAAAAGAAAGACAGTTCCGTAGATAAATTCGGATAAGTGGTTCTCGGCGTGATAAACGCACCAGTGGACAGACAGACAGACAGAGAGACATTGCATTTTATATATATTAATAGATTCTAGATATACTTCACTACACTAATAATGTTCCATATTTAAATGTTTAGACTGTGTATTGCAAGGGAACGCGCTAGCGATAAACATTTTTCCGACTTCATTCACTATTATCGTACACTGCTCATTCCTTATGCTACCCTATCGTATAAAATATAAGCCTATAACCTGGCCAGAAACATATGTATGTTTTAAAAAAAAAAGTACGTAAATCGGATAAGTGGTTCTCCAGTGATAAGGTCACTAACGGACAGACAGACAGACCCACATGACAAGAGACGTTGCATTTTATATAATTATAGATATAAGGCCCGTTTTTTCCATTAAGACAAAGGTAATCTCTTTTCACACCACTCTGCCATTCTTGCCACTATACGAGAACAGATCATAGACAAGCTAGCGATAGAAGAGCCTGACAAAATGACCGATGTGTCATCAACAAATTGACATGCCATTCCATCCACATCATCATCATTCACATCCTGCTGCCGCAGCAGATAGTCCGGTAAATCGTTCACATACAAGAAAAGCAATGGACCTAGTATCGATCCTTGTGGTCACCCCTACACATGCTCTTAGGGTCCGAGAAATAGTCCCGGAAGTTAATCCTAACATTCACTGACTGGATCGGTTTTGTAAATATGTATATATATATATATATATATATATATATATATATATATATATATCTATATATATTCAATTTCTTGGGCTTTATGGTTCTTTTGTTTTAAGGATAGAGAAATTAATCATGTTCAGTTAGAATTTATTGAAAACGTTTCGGCCCGATTTTCAGGCTTCTTCAGTTCATCTAAAAATTGAAATTTTCTGTTTTGGATATTCAATAGGTCGCCACAAATTTTTTAATTATGAATATATAAAATTCTTAAACATAAATACAATGAGATGGTGAAAATAATAAAAATACACTCAAAATATATATGAAAACTTACATGAGTGGGTTTTGAAACGAAGACACACTTACATTCTTTAAAAGGTGTTACTAAGACGGTCACATTTTTTAAAATAACTTTAGATTGCATAGGGAACGAAGAGTCATCCTTTGGTTTGTTATAAGTGTTTTTTTTATTTTATTATCTGCTACCGATTACTATGAGAAGATCCGAAATAAATATGAACTCAGACCCCTAACGTCGCTTTTGTCGTTTAATTGTTTTTATCTTTATTAATACAGATCATTTCATGCATTGATCTTTTAAAATAATTTGACTCTTTTTTTAGGATTTTTGTATTTTTAAAATCAAACGAGTGTTTTGCGTTTGTTTAACGTGTTTTGATAGAGCTGTTGGGTTATACTTATCATACTTATGGCCATTCAGTCTAGTTTCTAGATGTTGTTTAGTCATGCCGATATAACAGCTGTTGCAGTTTTGACATGGAATAGAATATATCAGGTTTGATTGTTTCAGTAGGGGTGTTTTGGATTTTCCACCACCAAAACCCCACTGAAACAATCAAACTTATTATATTCTATTCGCGATGTCGCAATAACTGCTCGGGCTGTTTCTGTTACTTTCGGCCATGACTAAACAAACATCTAAGAAACTAGACTTGAATGGCCATATGTGCATGATATAGAATAACCCAACAGCTCTTCATATCACGTTAAACAAACAAACACTCGTTTGATTTTAAGAAATTACAAAAATCTCCTAAAAAAGATGAGTCAAATTATTTTTAAGAAGTTGCAATGCATGAAAAATGATCTGTATTAATAAAGATGAAAAAACAATATAAACGAACAAAGGCGACGTATTAGGGGGTCTGTACTGAGTCAATATATATTTCGGCTACTCTTCTCATAGTAGAACATCAATAAGCTGATAACGCAAATAAAAGAAAAACACTTAAAACAAACATCACAAGGATGGCTTTCGTTCCCTATGCAAATCGTAAAGTATTTTAAAAAAATGTGACCCGTCTTAGTAACACCTTTTAAACAAGAATGTTATAAGTGTGAGCTTCGTTTCAACCCACACATAGTAAGTTTTCATTGTAGATTTTGAGTGTAATTTTTATTTATTTTCACCATGTCTACATTGTATTATAAGTTTAAGAATTTTATATATTCATAAGTTAAAAAAATCTTAGTGCGTTCCTATTGAAATATCTCCACAAAACAAGGATATAATCATTTCAATTTTTTTTAGATGAACTCCCGTATGTGAAGAAAAGTCCTGAAAAATAGGGCGACGAAACGTTTTGTTCAATTAAATTCCCTAAACTAAGAACATGATGTAAATTTCTCTATCCTTAAAAACAAAAGAGAAGCATTAAAGCCCCAGAGAGTCATTGGAAAAAATTATATATTCAATATTCCGCAAGGTTCAAGAAAGAATTCAATCCAACCTATATATATATATATATATATATATATCTATATATATATATATATATGTATATATATATATATAAATATATATTTATATATATATATAAATGAATATATATATATGAATATATATATATTTATATAATATAATATATATATATATAAAGTAGTAATTAAAAAGGTCAACAGTCCTCGAGGGAGAGCATAATTGTAAAATATATGCCTGTTTACTTCTTATTTTAGTAGCAGTCTTTGCAATTTAACAATAACTTGTTCCAAAGCGCAGCTTAAATAATTATTACCGCCCTCTTCCAAGCATCGCTGCCTTGCTTTCTACACTCCAAACAGGCACTTGATTCTATTCCTTACTTGACAATGCGTCCTTGTATATTTCTTCTGTGCAGGTGATAGGGATAAAAAGTATTTTATACAATGTAAATAATTGAAAAAACGAAACGTAACATGAATAGGGAAAATTATAATCTTGTTCGAAGCTATATTATTTGTAGTGAGTTATTTTAAAAGTAATTAGATATTTTAGAAAATCTAATTATATTTTTTGGTATATTATAAAAAAAATCTATAAGTTGAAATTTGTGTTAAAATAGTTTGACCACAGTTTTCAGTTCATTTCTTCGTAAGTTTAAAATATGTAATAAAAGAATTATTAAAAAATCAAAAACAAAAGGACATAAAGAACAATTGAAAAAAGGAAAAATTAGAAGAACGAAGATACAAATCAACAGTCTAGATGATGAAAGTACTCTAAGTTATTAAAAAAAAAGATGAGAAGCTAAAAGCGCAATACTCCAACAACGTTGAACAAATATCATCCGAACATTTAAAAGATGTTTTACCACGAAGCGGCATTTAAACACTGACACAAAGGACAAAGGAATCTACATCAAAAATATTTGAAGATAAAATAAAGTATGAAGAAATGCAAGTATTAGTAAGAAGAAAATATCTAAGAAAAAGAACGACTCTTTGAAAGGAGTTTCAAGAATAAATATCTATTTAAAAGAAACCAGAAACACGAAAAGCTGGAAAGGGACAAAAAACCTAAGAGGAGATAAGAACAAAGAATTCTAATAACAACTATAAAATCTCAAGGTGGAGAAATATTTTGAAAGCTACTGGTAAAAGACAGAGAAAAATTTCTAGAGGACAGAGAACCAAATGAACAAAGAATTATAGTAATCCGGGTCACCAATAAGAATAACAATCGAAGAAATAAAACCGTATGTAAAGCGCTAAAGAATAACAAGTCACCCGGACCTAGACATCCTGGAAGAAAGCTTGGATTCTGTGCGTACTACCACTATTCAAAAATCTTGGTCAAAAGTTATTGATTTTGAGACTATAATGACAGTGAAGATGATACTCCATTAAATGGATTACCTTTGAAATGAGAAGCATGGAGAAATGTCCTGTTTTTATTTGAATTAATGCAAAATTAAAAGGTTGCGAAATGTGACAAGAGAAGATACTGTTAAATGGATTACACAGCAGATGATTTAGAAGAAGAAATAAGTATTGAGAAATACGATATGCCTTTCAGAACCGAAAATCAGTTGACGATGACGATGACGAAGCGGCGGTGGATGAACATCTCCCACTAAGATCTCTCATCAAGAAGATTTGCTTCTTTGGAAAAAGCTTTGAGTATATCGAACAACAACTAGAGGCAACCCCAGCGATTTGCTTCTTCTTAATAGATGAGACAATGCAGCGAGAAAAAGAAGATGCATTTGAAACGAAGCGCATAGATACCTATTTCACTGTTTTATAATGTATGTACCTATTTATATATGTTAAAAACGTTAATACATCGGTTTAAAGTATTGGTTATTTTTTGAATGAATAAAAAACAAATCCGGATTATCCGAGTTTTCAGTTATCCAAGGAGGGTGCCCCCTACGTTACCTCGGATAACCGGGGGTTCTACTGTATGTATGTATATATATATATATATATATATTATATATATATATATATATATTATATATATATATATATATATATATATACATATATATGCGAATACCTTAAACAACTATTTCAGAAATACTACAGTATATATCACCACTACACCAAACACTTTATTTTTTGCACTCGACGCGCGCAGTCAACATTGCTCCTGATGAAGCTAACATGGTTAGCGAACGCGGGTCAGTGCAAAAATAAAGTGTTGGTGTAGTGGTGATATATACTGAGTAGTATCATTGTGCCAAAGATTCCACATTCCCAACTTAGTATTTCAGAATGTATAAGTACAAAAAATCCCCAAGCAATGAAAGTGTCATACCTAACCACTATAGACAAGAAAGGGACAAAAAGAATTGCGATAATTACCCAGGAAATAGCATTTATGACATGCCGGACCGATTGGCGCAGTGGATTAAGGTGCCTGCTGTTGATCAAGAGGTCAGCGATTCGATTCCGTGTGTCGGCTGGGTGTCTGTGATTTGTCATATTATGTATGTTTAGATTTGTGTGTATTAAAAATAAAGTGAGAAAGCGGCTATTGGTATACACCAACGCCATAAAACACAATAAAAAAAAAACGCAGTTACGACATCCATAAGTACAATCTATGGAAAAAGTTTGAAAGAACAAAAGGAGAAGAAATATCAGGCTTTCGCACGGGACGATCCACAAAAAGGCCACATTTCCTCTTTAATCAAATAATAGAAGAAAAGATGGTACGAAACCAAGAAAGTCCACTTACCGTTCGTTGCTTGAGAAAAGCATATGACAGCGTTCCTCTGCAGAAATTGTGGCAATCATGAAAGTACTATATAACTTAGAATTAACTAAAGGTGCAAAACACTATACACCAACCCATAACAAAAATTAAAACAGGAACACAAATAACACAAGGATATATTACGTCAAAAGGTCTGAACCAAAGATGCTGTTTATCACCCAGTATTTTAAGATATATCTGGAAAGTGTACTAAAGAGACGGAAACAGAAATGTAGACCACCATTAATATACACCATGTTGTACATCGCTATCTCTTCGCGAATAAGCATGAGCATAAGGCCCAAGATCGCCACGACCTGAACTACATGACGAGAAAATTATTTGACGAATACGAATTGGAGTTTACAAGTCAAATATAAAGAAGCAACGGATATATATGTATTGGAGGGCAACAAAAATCTTATAACTGGACGATCGAATCACGATAAAATACTGCGGCGACTAATAAATATGTGGATATGAAAATTTTTGGAGGATGGAAATGGGAATGAATGGAGGGGAA
>CM032454.1:887456-935419 GCA_019049505.1 Pachyrhynchus sulphureomaculatus
AACTCATAGAAAACGCAGATTCCTACTACAAATACACACCAACATCCACACTTGAAAATAAAGATTACAAGCTCTACTATGATATCAGTATCCATATAGATAAAACAGTGCCCGCTAATAGACCCGACATTACTTTTCTATACAAAAAAAAACCGGTTAAGTGCAAGTTGAACTTGCACAATTAGTGTTCCGTACGTTGATTGTTTTTTAAAATTAAAATTTTTGTTAGGGTGGTATAAAATGATCAATGACTTCACAAAACACACCCCAAATGAGTTTTCAACAAAAGTTTGTTTCCAATCTTTACTGAAAACTGGTGACCTTGAAATTTTGTTTTTTTTTATATACCAAATAAATTATTAAAGGTAGGTGATAATTTTCGTTCAATCTATACCCCGTGGAGAATATTCCAGAATTTTTTCAAAATTTTTTGATCAGTAACTTTTTCGAGATAAGGTAGGGGACAGCGATTTTTTTAAAAGTAATGCGAAAAGTGTGCGCAAGTATTACATTATATATATATTTTTTGCTCGTGTTTTCACAAGCTTTCATTTGACACCACACTCGATGACCTAGTAAAAAAAATTTTTTTTCACTTCCGATTTCACCCCTCGAAACGAACCCCTTAAGTCAAAATTTATGTTACGGTGGTATAAAATGATCAGTGACTTCACAAAACACACCCCAAATGAGTTTTCCAACAAAGTTTGTTTCCAATCTTTACTGAAATCTGATGACCTTGAAATTTTTGTTTTTTTTATATACCATATAAATTATTAAAGGTAATGCACTAGTGATAATTTTCGTTCAATATACACCCCGTGGAGAATATTCCAGAATTTTTTTCGAAATTTTTTGATAAGTACTTTTCGAGATAAGGCCCGGGACAACGATTTTTCGCGAATTTTTAAAAATAATACAAAGAAAAGTGCGCGCAAGTATAATATATATATATATTTTTTTTAGTCGTGTTTTCACAAGCTTTTCATTTGACACCACACTCGATGACCTAGTAAAAAATTTTTTTTTTTTCAACTTCCGACTTCACCCCCCAAAACTAACCCCTTAAGTCAAAGTTTAATTCTCAAAACTACATAGCTCTGATAAGGCCATCAATTCCTATATTATTACCAAATTTCACCTTTCTATGTCAAATAGTTTCGGAGAAAATCGGGTGTGACAGACAGACAGACAGACAGACAGACGGACAGACAGACACCGAAGTGATCTTATAAGTGTTCCGTACGGAACACTAAAAAGGAAAAGTTACCTATCTAATTGACATAGTTGTCCCCAACGACACAAACATCCAAATAAAATACACAGAAAAAATCTCGAAATACACAAACCTTGCAACAGAAATAAAAAGGCTATGGAAACAAGAAAAAGTATTCATTGTCCCCCTCGTCATATCAGCCACAGGCCTCATACCAATAACATTCATACCACATTTAGTACAATTACACAAACATACACAAAAACATTGAGAAGTCAGTGATTTTGAAAACATGTAACATTGTCAGGTCATTTACTTAATACACAATGGTAATAGTGTTTGTGCCGACTTGGTTAAGCCCGTCAGCCCAACATGGAACCACATTGACCAAATGTAAGAAAGAAGAACATACCAATCCGATAATAATAAACGCCAGCGTAATTGAAAATTTTTCTTTTGAATTTCTGGGGTTAGGGGTGGCGTAGGGGTGCGGGGGGTGGCCGAGCGCTAATTTCTGAGATCGGACTGATAATTGAACTTACTAATAATATTACGCAACTGATAACTGGTTAAAAACTTTACATATAATGTTTTTATACCAATTAGGGTTCGGTTAATGCACACAATATAAGAAATAAATGTTTATTCATCCTTACCGTAAGGAAATGAAGGTTCCAAATAACGGCACCCCTTTTTTCTTCCAGTGCTGATATTTGTATTGAAAATACACGTAAATTGATAACACTGCTGCTCCCAAAATGAATAGAAGATCATAAAATAGGATCCCCGTTGATACTGTAGCAGCCATAGTTTCAAAACTCCTAAAAACACAATATTTTAAAAATATTACAAAAATTCACGACACTAATTATTTAAACAATAAACTGAAAACTAATAGGAATATTAAAAATTCAATTTAAGTCTTTAATTACCTGTATAAAATAGTATTGGGTTCGATAATTTGATTTGTAAGCTAACATAAAATTAATAAGATAAAAAGTTTTCTTGGCAAAAATTGAAACGTTTACTACTTGTTAAATTCAAATAATAATAAATTGAATGGTAAAATTAAATTGCTCTTTATTTTTTTATTTACAGGTAAAAACGTAAAGTATATAAATCTTAAGTTAATAAAGATACTAATTAACTACCTCTTTCAAATAAATAGAGAAAATTTATCTTCTATTTCGTTCTGTCTATAAATACATATAAAAATGAATTTTTACTTGTGGTCTGTCCACCTCCATTCGCGAGGACCATTAGATGGACATGTACCAATCACGCCTTTTATTTTTATTTATAACGGATTTAACCTTGACGCACACCAAAGATGTTGATATATGCGATGAGTAGCGGGTTTTTTTTCAAAATCATTAACGACTGAAAACGATTACATAATTTATTTAGCGACAAAGTTTAAAAACAATTTTAAAATATTTAAATGGTCGCACGAGTCAGTCAGCAATAAATATAATTTAGATTCGTAACCTCTGTATTTATACAGTCCCTGGCCAAATTATTAGACGTACTGCAAGATTTCATGTAAAATATTAATTACCGAGTAATATTGTACCGTTTTATTATTTTAAATTGATTTGTTTTTTATTTTTATATTATCCAATCAATTACCTATTTATTTGACATAAATAAAACAGCATTAATTTAGAAAAGCATAAGTTTATTAAGTTTTAAAGAAAAGTGAAATTAATGTTAGTAAAAGTCAATATTTAGTTGAGCCACCTTTAGCCACTATCAAAGCTTTAATTCTGCGCGCATGCTATCAATGCAAGATTGTACTGTCTCCTGCATTTGAGGATGATGATTCCACACATGAATAATCTTTTCTAGGAGCTGGGTTTTGTTGGTAATCACATTTTTAGCCACTTCTCTTTTCATCAGCTCCCACACATTTTCAATGGGGTTCATACCCGGCCAATCCAACAGAGGGATATTTTTTTTTTCTGCCAAAAAAGCTTTAACAGACCGAGCAGTGTGGCAGGGAGCTCCATCTTGCATGAAAGTGAATGGTTCCCCATTTGGAAACCATTCTCTGAGCTGCGGAATCAACCGATTCAGAAGCATTTACGCTAGCTCAGAAGCATTTACGCTAGCATCCTGGAGTTGTGATTTTATTACCTTTGTGGTAGCAAATCTGTTTTCTACACAAATTTTCTTCAAACATATCTCTGACCGTGGAGTGAAAATTGGTTTTCTACCGCATCTTTTCTTTCTTTTCGGGCTTAATTCATTCCCTGAACTCAATTTTCTTTTTTATGCGTCGTACACTAGCTTCAGAAACCTCCAATCTTCGTGATATTTCTCGGTTTGTAAATGTTTTCGCAATCACAAGGGCCTTCACTTCAGCTTTTTTACGTGGTGAAAGATCGCCTTTTCTACCCATAATCAAAATAGTCCAATTACTTTTTTAAAACACTGCATACAAAATAAAACTAATAACTGAGTAGTATAAAACTGTTAAACAAACAATCACAGTCCATAAAGCCACAGAAACACGTCCGTACCTGATTCGATTCCGAGCGCGACTGATACAGGTTTGTACTTGTTTACGTTCATGTATCACTTTGTCAACATAGTGTTGCCATATGTTAAAAATAAATACAAATATGTAGTCTACAATAATTCTTTTAAATAAAAAACCGGTCAAGTGCAAGTTGAACTTGCACAATTAGTGTTCCGTACGTTGATTGTTTTTAAAATAAAAAATTTTGTTAGGGTGGTATAAAATGATCAGTGACTTCACAAACACACCCCAAATGAGTTTTCAACAAAGTTTGTTTCCAATCTTTACTGAAAACTGGTGACCTTGAAATTTTGTTTTTTTTCTATACCAAATAAATTATTAAAGGTAATGATAATTTTTGTTCAATCTACACCCCGTGGAGAATATTCCAGGATTTTTTCAAAATTTTTTGGTCAGTACTTTTCGAGATAAGATAGAGGACAGCGATTTTTCACGATTTTTTAAAAGTAATACGAAGAAAAGTGTGCGCAAGTATTACATTTATATATATTTTTTACTCGTGTTTTCACAAGCTTTCATTTGACACCACACTCGATGACCTAGTAAAAAAATTTTTTTTTCACTTCCGATTTCACCCCTCAAAACGAATCCCTTAAGTCAAAATTTATGTTACGGTAATATAAAATGATCAGTGACTTCACGAAACACACTCCAAATAAGTTTTCAACAAAGTTTATTTCCAATCTTTACTGAAAACTGGTGACCTTGAAATTTTGGTTTTTTTTTCTATACCAGATAAATTATTAAAGGTAATGATAATTTTCGTTCAATCTATACCCCCGTGGAGAATATTCCAGGATTTTTTCAAAATTTTTTGATCAGTACTTTTTGAGATAAGGTAGGGGACAGCGATTTTTCACGATTTTTTAAAAGTAATATGAAGAAAAGTTGTGCGCAAGTATTACATTATATATATATTTTTTACTCGTGTTTTCACAAGCTTTCATTTGACACCACACTCAATGATCTAGTAAAAAAAAATTTTTTCACTTCCGTTTTCACTCCTCAAAACGAATCCCTTAAGTCAAAATTTATGTTACGGTGATATAAAATGATCAGTGACTTCACAAAATACACCCCAAATAAGTTTTAACAAAGTTTATTTCCAATCTTTACTGAAAATTGATGACCTTGAAATTTCTGTTTTTTTTTATATACCAGATAAATTATTACAGGTAATGCACTCGTGATAATTTTCGTTCAATCTACACCCCGTGGAGAATATTCCAGAATTTTTTCAAAATTTTTTGATAAGTACTTTCCGAGATAAGGCGGGTGGACAGCGATTTTTCGCGATTTTTTTAAAAATAATACAAAGAAAAGTGCGCGCAGGTATTACATTTATATATATATGTTTTACTCGTGTTTTCACAAGCTTTCATTTGACACCACACTCGATTACCTAGTAAAATTTTTTTTTTTTCACTTCCGATTTCACCCCCCAAAACTAACCCCTTAAGTCAAAATTTAACTTTCAAAACTACATGGCTCTGATGAGGCCATCAATTCCTATATTACTACCAAATTTCAACTTTCTATGACAAATAGTTTCGGAGAAAATCGGGTGTGACAGACGGACAGACGGACAGACGGACAGACGGACAGACGGACAGACGGACAGATACCGAAGTGATCTTATAAGTGTTTCCGTACGGAACACTAAAAATCAATAATATTGTAGTTTAAATATACCATTATTGCATAAAAACTCTTAAGAAACATAAAATTACTAAAAAAAAATACAGTGCGTCTAATAATTTGGCTAGGGACTGTAATGTCTTGCTACTTACAAATTTTGATAAGTTATGAAGACTGTATCGTCTGAAATGATTTTTTAACTACCGCGTTTTGTACGGAAATTAATTGAAAAATGATTTAATTTCAAGTTTGGAATATTATGGATAAAAATATTGTCTAAAAGTTACGGTTTAATCATTGAGGTAAATCTTATATTGTGTTAGTCGATACTTATAGGAAATTCATAATAAAATAATATAAAAAACACTATGTTTTAATTTCCAATATATTTAAAATGACTTGACAATTGTTTCACCATACCATGACTTCTTCAGAAGCGAATTAGAAGGAAAAATGTTTGGTAATGATACCTGTTATATATATATATATATTTTTTTTTATACAGGGAGAAATCCGCTTTATGGATTTCTGGAGCAGTCTGCGTCACCGTAAGGGTGCCCCAAAGTGCTCCAGGTATGTGGGGCTCACCGACCTGAAGGGTTGGCATACCCACTAAAAAAAAAAACTCCTTGTGAGTTGGAAAAACCCTCTACTCCTTTTACAATTCTGGTTTGTCAATGTCTAGATATTTGATGTATGCTAACTCCAAGGTTAATTTTCTAATATGTGGATCTAACCTACCTTAACCTAACTTAATGCTAACTTAACCTAGTGAATTCTTTTATCGTGGGCATTTCAAACTCCCTGTGCAACTGATTGTTGCGGACGAACCAGGGAGCTTCTGCTATGATACGGAGGGCTTTATTTTGGACTGTCTGGACCTTGGTCCGATGAGTTTTGGACATCTGGCACCAGGCCTGACAGGCGTACGTAAGTCCGGCCCTGATTATCGATTTGTAAATTAGCAACTTGTTGTTAGTTGATAACTTACTACGATGATTCAGGAGCGGATACAGCTTCCCTAGAAGCTGATTTCCCTTGCGCACGACCATAGGCACTTGGTCCTTCCATACGAGCCGTTTGTCGTATAGAAGGCCCAGGTACTTGATGTTGTTGGCCCATCGGAGCCTGGTTCCATTCAGTGAGAGTTGAGGAGGGGGTATGCGGAAGCCTTTTCCAAAGATTATGGCCTGGGTCTTGGCTGGATTGACCTTAAATCCTCCACCGGTCAAACCAGTCAGAGAGGCGCGTTAGATGACGTTGAAGTCGGGCCGTGATGTGATCAATTCTCGCTGCTGAAGCGGTAATGGCCGTGTCGTCAGCGTACAATTGGAGGTTGGTGAATCGATCCTTAGGGATATCGGACGAGAAGATATTGAAGAGGTGCGGGGATAAGGCGGAGCCTTGTGGGACTCCGGCCCTTATACTCTTTACCTCGGACAGGGATTGTTCGACACTGACTTGGAAAGTCCTATCGGAGAGGAATGATTGAACCAGAGTTGTTAGGTGAGAAGGGTAGCCAAAAACGGATAAGCTTAAGGATTAAGCCTTCGTGCCAGACTTTATCGAATGCTTTGGAGATGTCAAGGGAAAACAGCGCCAACCCGGAAACCGCGGTTGAAACCGCTGGAGATGCACTGTGCCAGTTTTGTGGCGTGATGAATGGTACCATGCTTTGGTTGAAAGCCGAACTTGTTATATAATGCTTAAAACGATCCTTAATTACATAAGATTATATTAATCGTATTATATTATTTACTGACAAAGTAATTTTAAAGATACAATTCTGTGGTACTATTTCAGAGAACTAATAAAGATTAAGTAAGGGCAAATGGTTTAAGCCTACCTGTTCCTTTAATAATAGATTGAAGTTCTTCCGTTTGTTAATTTCAAGACATTCAAGCATATTTAATTTTTTAGATTTATTTTCTACATGCAGGATTTTGAATGTATCGTCAAAATTGTGGGATTCATTTATTATATGGGTTGCGTAATGTGAATTGTTCTTATTTCTTAAATAACTATGTTCTTTACTGCCAGTTTCAAAAGATCTGCCAGTTTGTCCCTACGTGGGTTTTAGTACAAGATCCACAATTTAATAAATAAACTCCTGATTTTATGGATTTATTAGATTTGGTTTTGTGTTATTCAAAATTTATATTCCCTAAGGTATTACTGGTTTTTAAATGCTATTTTATTGTTCTTTTTTGTTAAATGTTTTGAAATTATTCCAGTTATTTTCCCTGTGTACGTGAGTGTGTTAAATTTTAGTGGGATAAATTAGAGAGATTGCTTGTTTAAAACGATATTTTTATTCAAGATATTATCTGTAATACTAGGGTCATATCCATTATTAATTGCTATTTTTAGTGTTCCGTACGGAACACTTATAAGATCACTTCGGTGTCTGTCTGTCTGTCTGTCACACCCGATTTTCTCCGAAACTATTTGACATGGAAAGGTGAAATTTGGTAACAATATAGGAATTGATGGCCTCATCAGAGCCATGTAGTTTTGAAAATTAAATTTTGACTTAAGGGGTTAGTTTTGGGGGGTGAAGTCGGAAGTGAAAAAAAAATTTTTTACTAGGTCATCGAGTGTGGTGTCAAATGAAAGCTTGTAAAAACCCGAGTAAAAAATAATATATATTATACTTCCGCGCACTTTTCTTTGTATTATTTTTAAAAATTCGCGAAAAATCGCTCTCCCGGGCCTTATCTCGAAAAGTACTTATCAAAAAATTTCGAAAAAAACTTTGGAATATTCTCCACGGGGTGTAGATTGAACGAAAATTATCACGAGTGCATTACCTTTAATAATTTATATGGTATATAAAAAAAACAAAAATTTCAAGGTCATCAGATTTCAGTAAAGATTGGAAACAAAATTTGTTGAAAACTCATTTGGGGTGTGTTTTGTGAAGTCACTAATCATTTTATACCACCGTAACATAAATTTTGACTTAAGGGGTTCGTTTTGGGGGGTGAAATCGGAAGTGAAAAAAAAGTTTTTTTACTAGGTCATCGAGTGTGGTGTCATATGAAAGCTTGTGAAAACACGAGTAAAATATATATATATATATATATATATATATATATATATATATATATATATATATATATATATATATATATATAATGTAATACTTGCGCACACTTTTCTTCGTATTACTTTCAAAAAATCATGAAAAATCGCTGTCCGCTACCTTATCTCGAAAAGTACTGATCAAAAAATTTTGAAAAAATTCTGGAATATTCTCCACGGGGTATAGATTGAACGAAAATTATCACGAGTGCATTACCTTTAATAATTTATTTGGTATATAATAAAAAAAAAAAATTTCAAGGTCACCAGTTTTCAGTAAAGATTGGAAACTCATTTGGGGTGTGTTTTGTGAAGTCACTGATCATTTTATACCACCCTAACAAAAATTTTTATTTTAAAAACAATCAACGTACGGAACACTAATTGTGCAAGTTCAACTTGCACTTGACCGGTTTTTAAAATTTAGAATTCTTCAGGGGCTCCTCTTAATATAAAAAATTAGCTCACTGTTTCTGTAAAATCGGAAGACATTTATTTTCAATTAAGAATGGAAATCTTTCTAGTAAACATTTTACTGTTAATATAACATTTTTCCGTATAATTTTCATATTTTAAATTCTAATCCTAATACTAGAAGTTCGTGTTGCTTACTAGAGAAAACAGAATAAAAATGATGTTTTATCATAATTTCTGTTGTCATTGCGCAAGTTCAACTTGCACTTGACCGGTTATTTAATATCATTCCTAGTAGAAACAGTAACAACAAGGTACTCCTACAATGTGATAGATTGAAAAATGATTGTACTAATCGTATCAATTATTTATTGGTTTGTTAGATTTTTACAACCAGTTAATTTTTATTATCAATGCACGAAACGTACTGGTTGATAAAGTTAACAGGAAATTTAAAGACGAACTTGTGTTCAGATTTTCACTATATTGTATTTATCAAAGTGAAATAAATAAAATAATACAACTTAAATCAGCCGTGACATATTTCGTTACATAGTACCTTTCTCAAATGGTAGTTGAACTTGTACTAGCCCTACAGCAGAAGTTCAACTACCGTTTGAGAAAGGTACTATGTACCGAAACATGTCACGGCTGATTTAAATTGTATTATTTTATTTGTTTTACTTCTATAATATATATAAAATGCAACGTCTCTCTGTCTGTGTGTCTGTCCGTTAGTGCGCTTATCACTGGAGAACCACTTATCCGATTTACGTACTTTTTTTTTAAAACATACAAATGTTCTTTGGCCAGGTTATAGGCTATATTTTATTACGATAGGTAGCATAGGGAATGAGCAGTGACGATAAAAGTGAATGAAGTCGGAAAAAAAAAAGTTTGCCGTTAGCGCGTTCCCTAGCAGTACACAGCCTAAACCATTAAATTTGGAACAATATTATGTAGCAGAGAATATCTATAATCTATAATATATATAAAATGCAATGTCTCTTTGTCTGTCTGTCTGTCCGTCCATTAGTGCGTTTATCAGGCGAGAACCACTTTTCCGATTTACGTGTCTTTTTTAAAATTTATACATATATTCTTTGGTCAGGTTATATAGTAATAATAATAATCTATATCTATAATATATGTAAAATACAACGTCTCTCTATCTGTCTGTCTGTCCGTTAGTGCGCTTATCCCTCTAGAACCACTTATCCGATTTACGTGATTTTTTAAATTCATACATATGTTCTCTGACCAGGTTATATAATAATAATAATAATCTATATAATATACAGTCCCTGGCCAAATTATTAGACGCACTGCAAGATTTCATGTAAAATATTAATTACCGAGTGATATTGTACCGTTTTATTATTTTAAAGTGATTTGTTTTTTATTTTTATATATTATCCAATCAATTACCTATTTATTTGACATAAATAAAACATCATTAATTTAGAAAAGCATAAGTTTTATTAAGTTTTAAAGAAAAGTGAAATTAATGTTAGTAAAAGTCAATATTTAGTTGAGCCACCTTTAGCCGCTATCAATGCTTTAATTCTGCGCGGCATGCTATCAATGCAAGATTGTACTGTCTCCTGCATTTGAGGATGATGATTCCACACATGAATAATCTTTTCTAGGAGCTGGGTTTTGTTGGTAATCACATCTTTAGCCACTTCTCTTTTCATCAGCTCCCACACATTTTCAATGGGGTTCATATCAGGGCCAATCCAACAGAGGGATATTTTTTTCTGCCAAAAAAGCTTTAACAGACCGAGCAGTGTGGCAGGGAGCTCCATGCATGAAAGTGAATGGTTCCCCATTTGGAAACCATTCTCTGAGCTGCGGAATCAACCGATTTTGTAATACTTCTTTGTATTGATCTTGTCTCATTATTCCTTTGACGACGTACAGACGTCCAGTGCCCTTGCCGCTGATGACTGACCAAATCATCACTTTGGTGGGATGTTTAACCGTCGGGACGACACAATCAGGATGAAACTTTTCTCTATGACGACGACGCACATACTGAGCTTTATTCTGCAAAATTTCGAATGTGCTTTCGTCACTGAAGCAGACCTGTCAAAAATAGGAAAAATATATAAACTTCCATGTTTATTTGCTTTATTTAACTGAAAATGATAATAATGTATCAATTATTGATTAAATTGCTGTATCTTACCGATCTCCAGAAGTCCACATCTTTGTCTTGCCATTGTTTGGCCCACTTCAGGCGCTTTGCTTTTATTGCAGCTGTTAACTTGGACTTCCTGGCGGGGCGACAGGTCTTAAAATCTAATTCTTTCAATTTTCTTCGAACAGTGCGCTCAGAAGCATTTACGCTAGCATCCTGGAGTTGTGATTTTATTACCTTTGTGGTAGCAAATCTGTTTTCTACACAAATTTTCTTCAAACATCTCTCTGACCGTGGAGTGAAAATTGGTTTTCTACCGCATCTTTTCTTTCTTTTCGGGCTTAATTCCTTCCCTGACTCAATTTTCTTTTTTATGCGTCGTACACTAGCTTCAGAAACCTCCAATCTTCGTGATATTTCTCGGTTTGTAAATGTTCGCAATCACAAGGGCCTTCACTTCAGCTTTTTTACGTGGTGAAAGATCGCCTTTTCTACCCATAATGAAAATAGTCCAATTACGTTTTTAAAACACTGCATACAAAATAAACTAATAACTGAGTAGTATAAAACTGTTAAACAAACAATCACAGTCCATAAAGCCACAGAAACACGTCCGTACCTGACTCGATTCCAATCGCGACTGATACAGGTTTGTACTTATTTACGTTCATGTATCACTTTGTCAACACAGTGTTGCCATATGTTAAAAATAAATACAAATATGTAGTCTACAACAATTCTTTTAAATAAAAATCAATAATATTGTAGTTTAAATATACCATTATTGCATAAAAACTCTTAAGAAACATAAAATTACTAAAAAAAATACAGTGCGTCTAATAATTTGGCCAGGGACTGTATATAAAATGAAAAGTCTCTTTGTCTGTCTGTCCGTTAGTGTGCTTATCATTCGAGAACCACTCATCCGATTTACGTGATTTTTTTTTAATTCTTAATTTAATATATGTCAAAAAAAATCTATAATATATAAAACGTAACATCTCTGTCTGTCTATCTATTACTGCGCTTAGCACTCAAAAACCACTTTATCCGATTTACGTGTTTTTTATTTTATAAAATACAAAGGGAATAAACAGAGACAAAATGCTAATATGTAGGAAAAAAGATAAAAGTTTAGCAGTAAGCTTCGCCGAAAGACTGAATAGATGGGGGGAATACTTTAAAGAAACACTAAATGGAGATGAAAATGAGTTGAATGAGAAATAGGAAGCAAAATTAACTGAAGGGCAGGAGGATACAAATAAACCCTGCAAAGAAGAAATAAGTGAAATACTCAGAACCCAAAAAAAAATAAGGCCCCGGGTGGAAATTGTAGAACTGATAGAAGCTGAAGGAGTAGATCTGGAAAATGAAATATGCCAGTTGATGCAAGAAATATGGGAAACAGGCGCCAGTGAGCTGGAGAGAGTCGCTCATTTGTCCAATATACAAAAAAGGAGAAAAAACTATATGTGCTAATTATAGACCAATAGCCTTACTGGATGTCATGTACAAGATAGTAGTGTTGACTATGAAAAACAGACTAGCAGAGAAAGCCGAGTCTATCCTGGAAGAGTACCAGTGTGGATTCAGGAAAAATAGATCGGTTACAGACCAGATATTTTCGATTAAGCAAATCTAAGATAATAGCTTAGAACAAAATTTGGTACTATACTTGGTCTTTGTGAATTTCAGAGAAGTATATGTAAATACAGAATGACTCTACAAGATAATGGAAGAACTAAAACTTCCAAGTAAATTGATTCGCATAGTGAGAATGACCCTGAATGACACAGAAAATAGAGTGTTGGTTGAGGGCAAAGTATCAGACCAGTTTAAGGTGAAGAGAGGATTAAGACAGGGGGAACCAGTATCGACATGTCTATTTAATTTGGTACTAGAGAAGATAATTCGGGAGTCAGAAATAACAACAAATGGAACGATATACCAACAAACCTGCCAATGCTTGGCCTATGCGGATGATGTAGCAGTGATTGCAAGAGCAAAAGAGAACCTCAAAAAAGCCATAAGTAGGATAGAAGAAAGGGGAAGGATGAGAGGACTAAAGATAACTGAGGAAAAAACAAAATACATGGAAATTACAAAGAAGAAGGATAATAAAAACAACAAAAGTTTAGATATAATAAACAACTTAGGGAAAAGATATACATTTGAAAAAGTAGACAAATTTAATTATCTGGGAGTAACAATAACAGAGAGTGCACAAGAAAGGACGGAGATACAAGAAAGAATAGCGAAAGGACAGATATGTTTGGGGGCAATGAATCCAATATTTAAATCTAAGAATGTATCAAGAAAAGCAAAAGAAAGAATATATACGACAGTTGTCAGACCCACGGTGACATATGGATGCGAAACGTGGAAACTGAATGCAAGAAAAAAGGAGACGTTGGAGGTGTGGGAAAGGAAAGCTTTGAGAAGAATCTACGGAGGAAGGATAGAAGAGGGACTGTGGAGAAGAAGAACAAACTACGAATTAAAATGCCTATATACGAAACCCCTTATAAGCCAAATCATAATAAGCCAGCGTTTAAGATGGTTGGGACACGTGGCAAGGATGAAGGAAGAAAGACAGGCAAAGCAAGCTCTAATAAGAGGAGTGGTTGGAAGAAGAGGCAAGGGTAAACCTCGATCTACATGGATTCAGGCAGTAAAGCAAGATCCGGAGTTGATGGGAATCCCGCACTGGGAAAAGCTAACAGGAGACAAAAAGAAGTGGAGACAAGTATGCAACCAAGCCATGGGCCTCTAAGGCCCCTCGAGCTGTATAATAATATAAACATAACGAATAAGCAGTGACGATAAAGGTGAATCAAATCCACGCGAGCGGAGCCGCGGGCACGGCTAGTTAATAAATAAAATATAGTGAAAATTTGAACAACAGTTTGTCTTCTAATTTCCTAAAAATGGATTTTTATCAAGTAAGGCCAAATCTATCCAAGTTAATAATTGAATGAATTATTGTTGGCGGCAACTACTATTCAGGAATTAGTAAAAAAAACAATCATTGTTGAACGGCATGATTTTTTTTTTTACGAAATTAATATTCTAGCGCGTTTTACAATAAAAGCTTAACAAATTCCCAAATTAAGTCGCCTGTTTATATTTATTTGTTAATTAATAAGCACATTTTACAATAAGGACATTCCTCGAATTTATCCTTTAATTATCGTATTTGATTTATAACTAACTACAACCACTGCTGATTTCACTGTTGTAAATCGTTTCAACTATTTGGGATCCTTCATAACTAACAATGGTGTTTGTGAAGCGAAAGTAAGAAGACGTTTGGCAATGGCTAGAAAATCGATCATCAAACTCACTAACGTCCGGGAAGATCCAGCTGTCACAAAAAATACCAAGTTAAGATTGCTATCCAACCTTATATTTCCCAATACAACTTATGTATCGGAAACATGGACCATTAAACAAGCTGACAAAAGATGAATCGATGCGTTTGAGATGTAGGCATATTGAAGAATATTCAGAATATCATATACCGAACACCGAATTTATCTATTCTTGAAGAGCTTGGTATAAATAACCGACTTTCAAACAGAATTAATAGATAGTACCTGCAATATTTTGGTCACATTATGAGAGAAGTAGATGCCATGGAAAATCTTGTAGTAACGGAGAAGGTGGAAGATAAAAGATCAGGGGACAGTCTCCGACAAGATGGTCCGACCAAGTAAGAACTCTCCTTGGGATCGGTATGCACACGAGTCAAGTCAAGTCGCGCAGGAACGAGATGCCTAGAGATTAACTGTTGAGGCAGCATCTGCATAGTGTCACCGATACTCCTATTGGGGTGAAGTAATTGAGAGAGAGAGAGACAACTATTCAAAATTCAGCTTTCTATGTCCAACAATTTCTGAGAAAAATGATCATGACAGGCAGATAAACGGAGATCCATCAAGTTGATACCCTATTCGTAATTTTCGCATGAGTTACTAAACAGTGTTAAAAGAAATATGTGTAGAGTTAAAATTTCATTGTACAAAATAAGTTATTCTAAAAATAACTGACAAATACTTATGGATTTGTGGTTAATAATCGTATTTAAGTTCATACATAAAATATAATTCAAGAAAGGATAAGAATATAAGATATTTTTAGTAATGATCACATTATGTACTATATCTTGCGCAAATGTGTAATGGCTTTACTTAGACATACCGGATGTTGATAATTGACTAAAATTTCGTATGCAAATATAAATACCAGTACACGGTGTTGGGAGCATAGTTTATTGGAACCAGTAAATTGTTGAATCAAACTAAATTGCAGAAATAATAATAATGATAAATAAGTCGGAAAACTTAACTAAAACCGTCGGTAAAATTATTTACTCAGGACGTTCCTTGCAAATACTTGTAAAACTACTATATATTTTTTGAGATCACATCTCTCTACATTTGTTTACTTGAAATATTGAAAAATAACATAATTTTTAGTCTGCTCAATTCCAAGAACCTTGAAAAGGACGTACACTGTGTTCCCCTACCTCTAAAACCCCTTATATATATATATATATATATATATATATATATATATATATATATATATATATATATACATATATATATATATATATATATATATATATATATATATATATATATATATATATATATATATATATATATATACGAGTATATATATATATATATATATATATATATATATATATATATATATATATAAACTCCTGGACACAATTAACGCAATTTAACGCAATCTGAAAATTAATTTATCTTTTTCTTATGTCAGTTTTAAAGTTTATCGAGTATTTCAATTGTAGGCTATGCATATTTTGTTTCGTTGTTCATGACAGAAATCAAAACAATTCGTTTAGATTTACAGTTTTAAAGAATTTTTTAGAAGATAAACAGTTTTCTGTACTAATGCGATAGATTTTCTTTAAAAGTAAGCTTATAAATTGTATCCTTTTTCAAAGTAATACGTTTTTGTGGTAGACTGTTTTATTTTTGACCCCGAAGAATTAGATAAATGAATCGAACAAGGAATTAACTGAACACGAAGTAATGCGAGCCTCAGTTTTATTGGACGAGGGATATTGTCAGAGTTATGTTGCCAATTTGTTAGGCAAACGTCGTTCCACAATAAGTCGTATGGTAAGACGCTTGAATGAAGTAGGAACTTATTCTAGAAGGCTAGGGCAGGGGGAAAACGATGCACTAGCGACCTAGATGAACGTTTTATAAGACAATATGCTTTAAGAAACAGGACTGTCACTAGTTCTACAATAAGAAACGAATTCGAAGCTGTTCGTAATGTCACAATTTCTTCTAAAACAGTTAGAAGACGGTTAAATGAAGCTGGATTAAATAGTAGGAGACCAGCCACTGCGCCCTTGCTTACTAGAGATAACAGAGTTGCCAGGTTACGTTTTGCTCGAAATCACGAAAACTGGTCTGTGGATGATTGGAAACAAGTTTTCTTCACAGATGCAACTAGGGTTAGTCTAAAACATCCAAATGGTCGTGAGCGAGTACGGCGAAGACCAGAGAGAGGTTTGCTCCTTGCAATATCTCTGTAAGGATTCCATTCGGCGGTGGCTCTGTTATTTTCTGGGGTGGCATCTGCTTTGATGCTCGCACAGAGTTAGTTCCTGTAGGTACGAGATGCATGAATGCTGACTACTATCTTGAGAATATTTTAATAGAACATGTGATGCCTTTCGGTCATTTTGTGGGGCCCAATTTCCTGTTTATGCAAGACAACGCTCGACCTCACGTGGCTAGGGAGGTACTCGATTATCTTAATCAAGTTGATATACCGATTATGCAATGGCCACCAAAAAGCCCGGATCTGAATCCGATAGAACATGTATGGGATCACCTTAAGAAAAATGTGAAACGTCATATACCTGCACCTAGAAACCTGAGGGAACTTGAAAATGCAGTTATCACAGAATGGGAGCAAATTCCTCAAGATTTTATACAAAATTTAATTAGAAGCATGCCTAGGCGCATAAACGCTGTCATCCGAACTAGACGAGGCAACACACGCTACTAGTGTCCCAGTTACACCATTAATTTTGCTACTAGTGTCCCAGTTTATTTTTTTCATTATTACATAATTTCAACGATTTTGTTATTAGGTCTTAAGAATAATTTTAATTCGAATATTATAGAGAAATTTGGTAGCTAATTCACTTTTAAAGTATCTGAATAAGTTTTTTCTAACTTTTAGTGTAATCAATGTTCATAAAAAATTATTTAAATTAATTCATTATAGAGATTTTTATGATTTAATATATTGTTGCGTTAATTTTGTCCAGAAGTGTATATATATATATATATATATATATATATATATATATATATATATATATATATATATATACATATATATAACGTATATCTGGAGGCACGACAGTGCCCCCGCCAAGTCGAGCAGAAAGCACAGGCCTACCATCATTTTCTCGAAGCCACTCACGGCACTTTCGACCCCCCTATAACTTCGTTGTGGATAAAGCTTGAAGTCTGAATTTTCAGTGACCAAGAGGACATACTATACTAGCTATATTCCTAAATTACCTACTATTTATACCTTATAGTTTCGAAGTTCGAAGTTCTTTAATTTTGTCACTGACACACTCACCGATGATCAAAATTCTAAGGTACTTCTAGCAGACAAACAAATTTCAAATTTTGAATTTGGTTAGTGTTTAGCCTATAAAGGAAGGAAAAACTGAAACATCTCGAAATTTCAGTCCCGTTTTCTAAATTGTATCGTACAGTCACTTAAGCCAAAAAAGAGGGTCAACTTCGGAATGAGAGATAATAAGGTACAAACTTGTATAAACCTTTATTTTGGCATTCTAAAAGTTGTCTTAAAAGTCTCATAAAATGTCGTGTCCGCGTCTTAAGATATTCAAGGTCAAAAGTCACAAAAATCGGTTTTTTCGCAAATATTTCGCTTCCTATGGTTTCAATGATATTTGCATTTATTATAAAAATTGTAGAGCATAAAATTCTCTGCAAATTTTGTTCTAAAGATTTTTTTTTTATACGCTTAACCGTTTTTGAGATAGAGCGCGGAGAGCGCGCAGCGCTCATCCGTACATAGCATAATGTAAGGTCAACCGTGAGTCCCGGTTAATAATACTTCGTATAAAGTTAATTAATCACTAAAAAATTTGCATTATTTATTAATTAATATATTATATTTAATAATATTTTTCATTTATCAAATATATCCGTTTAATAATACTTACCTACTTCGTGTAATTATAAAATTGTTAATTATACTTTAAGTATATTTTAATTATAAATAAGTATGAAGATGATGCTTCCATGACAGCAGGGCTAGAAGAGAATATAGTTATTAAAATAGGAGCAAAAGTCATGTTAAGACGAAATATTGACGTGAGTCTTGGCTTAGTCAACGGTTCTATCGGTATAGTACAAGGAGTAAAGGTTGATCCTGAAAATACAAATAAAATTTAAAAAAAATACATATTATATTTAATAATGAACATCTTTACGAGCTTGGTCCAGTCAAAACTAAATTTGAAATTATTAATAGAGCTTATGTTTATCGCGAACAGTTTCCGATATGTACGAGGCTGGTTTGAAAAGTCCGTGCAAAAATAAAAACTACTTATGTGTTTGGGGTAAACCTTTTTTATTTTTCGACATAGTCTCCTTTTAGGCTTATACACTCCGTCCAACGATGTTCTAGTTTGTTGATCCCTTCCGAATAATAGGATTTGTCCAAGTCTGCAAAATATCCAACTGCTGAGGTGTGTGCTGGTGCGTTGTCGTGATGGAAAAGGACTTTCTTGTGGGCCAATCGCGGGCGTTTTTCTTGCAGCTCGATTTTCAAACGGTCCAATAACGATGAATAATATTCACCTGTAATAGTTTTACCCTTTTCCAGATAGTCGATGAGGATTATCCCTTGCGAATCCCAAAAGACAGTCGCCATAACCTTTCCGGCCGAAGGAACGGTCTTCGCCTTTTTTGGTGCAGATTCCCCCTTGGTAACCCATTGTTTAGATTGTTGTTTGGTCTCAGGAGTATAGTAATGTATCCATGTTTCATCCACAGTGACGAAACGGCGCTTAAAGTTCTCCGGATTCTTTTGGAACAGCTGCAAACCATCCTTGCAACACTTCACACGATTCCGTTTTTGGTCAAGCGTGAGCAATCGCGGCACCCATCTTGCGGATAGCTTTCTCATGTCCAAATGTTTATGTAAAATATTATGTACCCGTTCAGTCGAGATGCCCACAGCACTAGCAATCTCACGCACCTTAACTCTTCCGTCATCCATCACCATATCATGGATTTCATCAATGATTTCTGGAGTCGTAACCTCCACAGGCCGTCCAGAACGTTCAGCGTCACTTGTGCCCATATGGCCAGTCCGAAAATTTTGAAACCACTTATAAACTGTTCTAATCGAAGGTGCAGAGTCACCATAATGTTTATCAAGCTTCTCTTTAGTCTCCTGAGGCGTTTTGCCTTTCATAAATTAATGTTTAATCACCATACGAAATTCTTTTTCGTCCATTTCTTGAAAATCACTCGACTTCCTTGATTCACACGAATGCCAAACACAAAGAAATAGACCAATATGGCTGAAACTTGGTGTGCGTTCATTCAAGAGATGCTACTAACTAAACATGACCTCGATACGCGCCGGTGGTGCCATCTCTCGGACTTTGCACGGACCTCGTATAGCCTATGCTATTACCATACACAAAAGTCAGTGGCTAAGTCTAAACAGTGCACGGATGGACATCGGTTCTTCAATGTTCACATGGGGTCAAGCATACGTGGCACTTTCGAGAGTGACAAGTCTGGGCGGATTACATCTAATTAATGTCGACTTCGGTAGTATCAAAGCTCAGGAGTCCGCAATCGTTGAATATAATCGACTTAGAAGCACTTATCGTCCAGACTTGTCAAAAATTGTTACATCATAGCCTTTGAGAAAAACCAATAGTGACAGGGAGTGGGCTTTAAGAAAATCCATAGCTGACGTACAAGAAATATTACCCGAGAAGAAAAAAACAGGACTACCTACAAAGAGAAATGAGATCCCATCAAAAACATAAAATGTAAAAAAATGCCAAGTCTCGCAACGCAGTCCTTCCATCACAAAAAGTTGTGAGATCTCATGTAAAAACAAGTCAGTTATTTTAGTTAGTATCTATGGAAGCACCTATTCAACAACTTTGCCATAAATTGTTATCTATTTAGTTACCTACCAACATTTATAGTGACCGTATCAATATTAGACATCTTTATTTCTATAATAAAGATAATGACTTGGCAATTGCACGGCAACATAATCACATAAGAATAATCTACTATTTCGATTGCTAAGTAAGTCTAAACAGTACACTTAAGAATAAAGTATTTTAAATAGTGGATTATTCTTATGTGATTATGTTGCTGTGTGATTGCCAAGTCATTATATTTATTATAGAAATAAAGATGTTTAATACTGATACGGTCACTATAAATGTTGGTAGGTAACTAAATCGATAACAATTTATGACAAAGTTGTTGAATAGGTGCTTCCATAGATACTAACTAAAATAAGTGACTTGGTTTTACATCAGATCTCACAACTTTTTGTGGTGGAAGAACTGCGCCGCGAGACTTGACATTTTTTTACATTTTATGTTTTTGATGGGATAAATATTTTTCCCTAAAATGGATACGTTATCTTAATTAAGAAAAATTTTCATAAAATATAGAGATTATAGAAAATTTTTCGACTCTACCCTGTTAATCTTCTTTTCTTAAACCGATATCGCTGGAAAACTATAGGTGCTATTGCTAGCGATGTCTCCTGTCGCTCGAAAGTTATCCTGCCAACAGAGTAAGTCATACTACTCAGTATATATCACCACTACACCAAACACTTTATTTTTGCACTCGACGCGCGTTTCGCTAACCATGTTAGCTTCATCAGGAGCGATGATTGACTAAAGGTAAACTACATATCTACCCTATTTATACTTAGCCTAACCCTAGAATTACTCAAGCGGAACTAATGACATAGGCAAGGCCATCAGTTCCGGTCTAGTAACCAGTAAAGGGGACTATAAGGAATAGGCCCTCTGTCTTTATTTAAACTACTTTTACATTTTATGATTTCCATACTTTCGTATGCGTTCAACAATCTCCTATCAGATACATTTTTTATTAATCTTAGATTATCTAATGTTACAGTATGATCAGCTTCAAGGGCATGTTCGGCAATGCTAGACTTTTCTGTTCTATTGTATCTTAAGTGTGCTAAATGTTCTTTAAATCGTGTTTTAATTGACCTTTTAGTTTGCCCAACATACTTTTTGTCACAATCATTACAACTAATTTCATAAATTCCACTTTTCTCACAATTGGGAATCTTATCTTTGGGATTTCCTAAGATATTCCTTAGATTGTCTGATGACTTATAGACTAAGGTGAGGCCTACCTTATTAAATACCTTATTGAGTCCCTTGCTATATTTCGGATTATATGGTATGGAGACATACTTGGTATTATTTTCTTCGCGTGTAAAAAAGGTGGAATTCTGAATATTAGACCTAAATTTATGTCTATTTATTAGCTTATTTACTAAGTCATCGTCATAACCATTAACTCTAGTTATATTTCTAATTCGATTCCTTTCTTTATTAAAGTTTACTCTATTCAGAGGGAAAGTGACCAAACGATGAACTAAAAAATGTATTGAGGCTAATTTATGTTGTTTGCAATGAAATGAATCATTAGGAATATATCTATCTGTTACTGTGTCCTTCCTATAGATATCAAATTCTAATCTATTATTATTTTTAAAAATTAAAATATCTAGAAAAGGCAATTGTCCTTTGTTCTCAATTTCGTACGTGAATTTAATTGAATCATACCGGCTATTTAATTTAGAAACAAAATCATCAATATTTGCTTTCTTTGTATCAAAAATCGCGAAAATATCATCCACATACCTATACCATACCCTTGGGAAATATTCGAATTCTCGACTGGCTTCGATTTCAAACTTACTCATGAATAAATTGGCTATGAAAGGTGACAAGCAATTACCCATAGCTGTTCCTTCTTTCTGAACATAAAATTGATTGTTATATTGGAAATAATTTTGTTCCATGCAAAGTTTAGATAATGTTAAGTATTCACGAAGAAATTCTCTATTCTAAGTAAAAAATTAAAAAAGCTCTTACCGAAGAAGAATAGTCCTCAGGAACTCGTAAATATTGTAGAGAATCATTCATCTCAATCCTTTACACGAAATGAAATTCGCATCTTAAACAAAGGTCTTAACTTTGCAGTACCCCCTCCTAGAGATAATTTATCAGAAATAGTTGCTCACATTGAAAGTTCCATTAGCACACTTCCAGAAAATAGTAAAACCTTTGTTAGGGAAGCATGTCGCAATCAAATTTCGAAAAACATAGTTAACAACACAAATTCTAATTCACGAAAAAATATAAAAGTAGTTAAAGGATTGAAAAAGAAAGATATCTTCTACTTAAAAGCGGATAAAGGAAATAAGGTTGTTATATTGGATAAGAAAGATTATTTTGAACGCGTAGATAATCTTATCGAATCTGGCCCTTATGAAAAGGTAATAAGAAATCCATTACCGAAAATGATATCAGAGGTTAAAAATTCTTTTAAAAAATGTAAGAACCTTGTCTCCGATTCGCTAAAATTTAAATTAAATGCGAGTAATCCGACCATACCAAAATTGTATTGCTTACCCAAAATTCACAAACCTGGAAAAGCAATGCGACCCATTGTTTCATCGGTCGGATCACCCACATATTTAATATCCAAATGGTTATCAAAAGAACTTGAGAAGTTACCATTAAATACTTTCGCAGTGAAGAATTCGTTAGAATTCATTAATAAAACAAAAAATCTAGTTCTTAATGAAGGTGAAGTCTTAATTTCTTTTGATGTTAGTTCTTTATTCCCAAGTGTGCCAATTCCACAAACTTTACAATATCTCGAAGAATTACTTAGAATGAATGACTTTGAAGACGAAATTATTCGTGAATACTTAACATTATCTAAACTTTGCATGGAACAAAATTATTTCCAATATAACAATCAATTTTATGTTCAGAAAGAAGGAACAGCTATGGGTAATTGCTTGTCACCTTTCATAGCCAATTTATTCATGAGTAAGTTTGAAATCGAAGCCAATCGAGAATTCGAATATTTCCCAAGGGTATGGTATAGGTATGTGGATGATATTTTCGCGATTTTTGATACAAAGAAAGCAAATATTGATGATTTTGTTTCTAAATTAAATAGCCGGTATGATTCAATTAAATTCACGTACGAAATTGAGAACAAAGGACAATTGCCTTTTCTAGATATTTTAATTTTTAAAAATAATAATAGATTAGAATTTGATATCTATAGGAAGGACACAGTAACAGATAGATATATTCCTAATGATTCATTTCATTGCAAACAACATAAATTAGCCTCAATACATTTTTTAGTTCATCGTTTGGTCACTTTCCCTCTGAATAGAGTAAACTTTAATAAAGAAAGGAATCGAATTAGAAATATAACTAGAGTTAATCGTTATGACGATGACTTAGTAAATAAGCTAATAAATAGACATAAATTTAGGTCTAATATTCAGAATTCCACCTTTTTTACACGCGAAGAAAATAACACCAAGTATGTCTCCATACCATATAATCCGAAATATAGCAAGGGACTCAATAAGGCATTTAATAAGGTAGGCCTCACCTTAATCTATAAGTCATCAGACAATCTAAGGAATATCTTAGGAAATCCCAAAGATAAGATTCCCAATTGTGAGAAAAGTGGAATTTATGAAATTAGTTGTAATGATTGTGACAAAAAGTATGTTGGGCAAACTAAAAGGTCAATTAAAACACGATTTAAAGAACATTTAGCACACTTAAGATACAATAGAACAGAAAAGTCTAGCATTGCCGAACATGCCCTTGAAGCTGATCATACTGTAACATTAGATAATCTAAGATTAATAAAAAATGTATCTGATAGGAGATTGTTGAACGCATACGAAAGTATGGAAATCATAAAATGTAAAAGTAGTTTAAATAAAGACAGAGGGCCTATTCCTTATAGTCCCCTTTACTGGTTATTAGACCGGAACTGATGGCCTTGCCTATGTCATTAGTTCCGCTTGAGTAATTCTAGGGTTAGGCTAAGTATAAATAGGGTAGATATGTAGTTTACCTTTAGTCAATCATCGCTCCTGATGAAGCTAACATGGTTAGCGAAACGCGCGTCGAGTGCAAAAATAAAGTGTTTGGTGTAGTGGTGATATATACTGAGTAGTATCATTGTGCCAAAGATTCCACATTCCCAACTTAGAGTAAGTCATGTTTATCGTAATTTAGTAACTCTGAAACCTGAAGAAATGTAAAAATCTCGAAAGGTGATTATAACACAAATACAATACTTTCCATTACCAAAGGAAGTAACAAGGTTAGCAGATGAAATGAACTACGTACAGTTTCTGTTAGAATTGAAAATAATAAAAAACTAAGATAATTTTCAGATACTTCGATTATTAGAACCCTGAAAAGGACATATAACACGATAGATACAAAGAATTCCCCCCTCCCCAAAACCTTCTTACCATATATGTTTATTACAAATAATTATGCCTAAAATTTGTTCACTATCATAATTATATCAAAAATATACAAAATATATGTTGTAGCTGGTACACCGAAATGTGAGAAATGCAGAAATTGTGGAGGATGATTTTTTACGAATGCAGTGCAGAACCGCCACTTTCGGATAAACATACAAACTGATTGTCTATTTTGGCAGAGTCACTAGATCACAAAAAACATAGTCTCCAATTTATGTCGGTTAGTCTGTCTGTTTGACCGTCTACCTGTTGGCAGCATGACTCTCCAAGGAAATGAGGTACCAATTTCAAATTTAGTACAAATACACTTGAAGTAGAAAAAATCTTAAAATTTTTTAGCGATATCGTTCAATAAATTTTCGAAGATTCAATAGTATTATGAGAATATATCGTGGTTTTTTGCTAGAAAAGGCACAAATTAAGTAATAATATTTATACTAAACTTTTAAAGTATCAGGCATGAGGGAGGGAGTTAGAAGGGTAGCTTGGAATATATTAGGTTATCCGTCCTTTTCAGGATTGTTTCAAATAATTTAAAATTTATATTTTTCCTCTATTATCTGCAATCTTGACAAAATAGTATGTGAAGGGATGTGATTCTAAAAAATAGTAACTTTCTGGAGGCGAGGGGGGAATTCCAAGTCTTCTTGAACGCTTCTTTCAGAAGCGAACAAGTGACATCAAAATAACAGTGAGTTCATCTTACTGTGAAATCAGTTCTTGCAATCAGGAGAAGAGATCAAAAATAGCCACAGCATCATCAAATAGGCTCTTTTCAGGACCAGTTTTGACTATAATTTCCATTAATATTGAAGGACTATCTACTGAAAAAGATCATCTGCTTGGCCAGTTGTATGATAACTATAATTGTGACGTTCCCTGCATACAGGAGACACATAAAAGTTTAAGTAACCCATGGCCAATATGAAGGAACATGCGACTAATCCTCATAAAATCAATAGTAGTGCAGTTTTTGTCAGATCTCATATCGTGGAGATGTCTACAGCCTCCACTAATGCCAAAAATATTTAATTCATAACAATTGAACTTAGTAACTACTGTACCAATTACGCAGAAGAGAGTTTAACAAACTCATAGACACTATAGAAAAAAATACCTCCAATACTTAAAGTGACAGAAATATTCTTAATATCAGTTCTGAAGATCTACCAGACATCGAAGTTGAAGAAACTGAAAAAGCCATTAACCAAATTAAAAATGGAAAAACAACAGGAGAAGATGGAAATGCTAAAAGAGGGAGGACTACCATTAATCAAAGTACTTAAAAAACTTTTCAATAAATGTCTAATCGAAGGAGTGATACCAAAAGATTTGGAAACTGTCAGAGTTATATTCATATACAAAAAAGGTCTTCTATCTCAAATATACGAACTATTTATGAGAATAACCATAAATTTATTAGACAAGAAATTTCAAAATTACCAACCCAAAGAACAAGCAGATTTAGTACCACCGAACATCTACACACGATCAGACAACTTATAGGAAAGATAACTGAATAAAATATCACAGCCTGGATGACACTTGTCGACTTCCGAAAAGCTTTTGACACAGTGAAATACTAGGAAATGGAAAAAACTTTTAAAAACGCAAAAGTCGATTAAAGGTATATAATACTGACAAAAAATCAATGAAAGTCAAATTACAAGGAAGTAAAACTAAAGACAGGTGTTAGACAGGGTGATATCATATCACCCAAAATATTCAGCTCGGTACTAGAAGATATCTTCAAGAGCCTCCTGGGAAAACAGGGGACTTAACATATCCAGAAAGACTCAACAACTTAAGATTTGCTGATGACATCGCATTTTTTGTCGAAAACAAAATCGAATTGAAAAAAGTGCTCCAAGAATTACAAACTGACGCAATAAAGGTCAACCATTAATGCCGCAATATCCATACACAGACAACAATTGGAAAGGGTGGATTCATATGTATAATTGGGACCGGAAGTTGCAATCGGGAAAGTTAATCAAGAACTTTAAGTCGGAGAAAGATACGCCTGGGATGGGCGGCTTACGGTAAAATGAAGCAAGCCTTTCAGTCCAAACTGCCTTTAAAATTTAAAAGTAAAGTAAATAACGAATGCATTCGAGCATAGGTATGGTAGCGAAACTTCTACACGGAAAGTTATTAGAAAATTGCAAATTCACCAGAGAGCAATTGAAAGGAAAAGCCTAGGTATATCACTTAGGAACTGCGAACCAAACGATTGGATCAGGACAAAAACAGGGGTCCACGACATAATTGAAAGGATATCTTCCCTCAAGTGGAACTGGGCTGATCATGTGGCTGGAAACACTGATATCTGGAGCGAAAAAGTGACCAGATGGAGACCATAGGGAGAAAAAAGAAGTACTGGCAGACCTCAACAACGTTGGTAAGATGATATTAAAAAATCAGCGGGAATCAATTGGTATCAAATTGCTTAAAACATGGATATATGGTAGCACACTCTATCCAAAGGATAGATAATAGCTAGGAGTAGAAGAAGAAGAAGACTCACAGAAATATCAGGAAGACGCAGTTCGTCAATGACGACTTCAATAGCCACAGTGAAGCGTGGGACTACAGAAATGGCAATGAAGATGAAAGGAGAGTAGAGAAATGAGCAGAAATCAATCATCTCAAATTTCTACATGACCGTAAGCTTCCATCCTCGGTCAATAGTTGCCGGTGGAAGCGGAGATATATTATCTGACTTTTACCAGTGAGCCTATCTACCAACAATGTATAAAACTAGTTGTCTCTCCCACATAATACTAAAAAGACTAGTCCTCTATTCGGAAACTGAACTCCAGCCCTAATTCAGTTGGGAGACACTCCAATACTACACCAGACCAGATAGCGTACCAGTTGTTCCTATGTGCTGCGGGCAAGACCCAGATAGCCATATTAATAGTGCAGGAGAATAGTAGGACACCTTTTATCTAGAAATTTACTGTGAGCGAACTTTTAGACAGTATCAAGTCCCTAAAAGAAAGATGGGCTGCCGGTAGTGATAACCTTCAAGTTAAACAGATAAGACATTTCAGTCTTAAAACGTTGGACTCACTGTTTTAATGCTACAACACCTACAAAAAACTACAATTCCCAAAGAATGGAGATCAAAAGTCATCGCCATTTTTAAACTAAGTAAAGAAGCTGATGGTCCCAAAAGTTACAGATCAGTTTCGCTCCTTTGTCATCTGTTACTTATCTGTGCTAGAAAAAATGATCCTAAAATGCACTTCTGAGTAATTATCACTAAGCTTTGGGCAGTGTAGTACCAGTTGTATGAGAAAAAAATGTAGTAATTAGTAATATCAATAAGAGACTTAGCAGAGAGTTATAGCAGGTTATTTATTTATCTATTTATTTATTTATTATTCCTATATTTCGATAGTACAGAGTGCTACAAAATGGTTTTATTGATAATAACTGTTTTTATATTGAAAATTTAGCATCTTAAAGTGACTCTTTCCTCTCTTAGTCCCATATATTCTAATTCATTTCGGTATAAAAGTAAAAAGTTCCTACAATTGCTTATGTTACGCAGTGGAAAAAGGAGGTTAAATAATGATTGATGTTTGACTAAGATGTAGGCCAAAACCATTATCATATTGCAAATACCTTAGAAGAGATTTTGGAGGAAGTAACCATCACTGACATGCCCAGTTCTGACTCCAGCCGTATTTTAACGTACTTCGCGTATTACTAACACAACAGATTTGTAGCAAAACATGTTTGACATATGATGAATCTATTTCAATTAATTTGGATGTTAATTTTTGGTTCACCATGCTTACATCTAGTAATTAGATAATGCGATAAGTTTTAATAAATTCTTCTGAAGAAAAGTGAGACCACGACTAGTATTTAAGCAGTTTGGAACTATGAAGGCCTGCGAAAATATAATTCATATTGATTTGGATCTGGAATTAATAATTTTACATTCTGTTCTAATTACCTTAAACTGTATATCGTTATTTAAATACAGTCCCTGGCCAAATTATTAGACGCACTGCAAGATTTCATGTAAAATATTAATTACCGAGTGATATTGTACCGTTTTATTATTTTAAATTGATTTGGTTTTTATTTTTATATTATCCAATCAATTACCTATTTATTTGACATAAATAAAACAGCATTAATTTAGAAAAGCATAAGTTTATTAAGTTTTAAAGAAAAGTGAAATTAATGTCAGTAAAAGTCAATATTTAGTTGAGCCACCTTTAGCCGCTATCAAAGCTTTAATTCTGCGCGGCATGCTATCAATGCAAGATTGTACCGTCTCCTGCATTTGAGGATGATGATTCCACACATGAATAATCTTTTCTAGGAGCTGGGTTTTGTTGGTAATCATATCTTTAGCCACTTCTCTTTTCATCAGCTCCCACACATTTTCAATGGGCCAATCCAACAGAGGGATATATTTTTCTGTCAAAAAAGCTTTAACAGACCGAGCAGTGTGGCAGGGAGCTCCATCTTGCATGAAAGTGAATGGTTCCCCATTTGGAAACCATTCTCTGAGCTGCGGAATCAACCGATTTTGTAATACTTCTTTGTACTGATCTTGCCTCATTATTCCTTTGACGACGTACAGATGTCCAGTGCCCTTGCCGCTGATGACTGACCAAATCATCACTTTGGTGGGATGTTTAACCGTCGGGACGACACAATCAGGATGAAACTTTTCTCCATGACGACGACGCACATACTGAGCTTTATTCTGCAAAATTTCGAATATGCTTTCGTCACTGAAGCAGACCTGTCAAAAATAGGAAAAATATATAAACTTCCATGTTTATTTGCTTTATTTAACTGAAAATGATAATAATGTATCAATTATTGATTAAATTGCTGTATTTTACCGATCTCCAGAAGTCCACATCTTTGTCTTGCCATTGTTTGGCCCACTTCAGGCGCTTTGCTTTCATTGCAGCTGTTAACTTGGGCTTCCTGGCGGGGCGACAGGCCTTAAAATTGAATTCTTTCAATTTTCTTCGAACAGTGCGCTCAGAAGCATTTACGCTAGCATCCTGGAGTTGTGATTTTATTACCTTTGTGGTAGCAAATCTGTTTTCTACACAAATTTTCTTCAAACATCTCTCTGACCGTGGAGTGAAAATTGGTTTTCTACCCCATCTTTTCTTTCTTTTCGGGCTTAATTCCTTCCCTGACTCAATTTTCTTTTTTATGCGTCGTACACTAGCTTCAGAAACCTCCAATCTTCGTGATATTTCTCGGTTTGTAAATGTTTTCGCAATCACAAGGGCCTTCACTTCAGCTTTTTTACGTGGTGAAAGATCGCCTTTTCTACCCATAATGAAAATAGTCCAATTACTTTTTTAAAACATTGCATACAAAATAAATTAATAACTGAGTAGTATAAAACTGTTAAACAATCACAGTCCATAAAGCCACAGAAACACGTCCGTACCTGACTCGATTCCGATCGCGACTGATACAGGTTTGTACTTATTTACGTTCATGTATCACTTTGTCAACAAAGTGTTGCCATATGTTAAAAATAAATACAAATATGTAGTCTACAACAATTCTTTTAAATAAAAATCAATAATATTGTAGTTTAAATATACCATTATTGCATAAAAACTCTTAAGAAACATAAAATTACTAAAAAAAATACAGTGCGTCTAATAGTTTGGCCAGGGACTGTAGGTACTATCCGTAAGAACTAATGACAAACTAACTTTACAGACCAAGCAAACTATATTATTACCCCAGGGTCACCCTGTTAATTACAAATTAGTCGTTTTTGCGTATCATTTCAATGAAATATGAACATAACGAAGACATAACAAGATTTATAAACTGCTCGATACCAAGAACCTGAAAGGGCCATAACATATAACATAATATACTCGAAACTACCACATCTTACCCCTTCCCAACCTCTTACAGTCGTTATATATTTGACTATAAAAAATATACTAAAAATTTGTTGTTCATTCTAACAAAAAATCCTTTTTTTGATGTAAAATTATAGAAAGTCTACTTAATTTATGAAATATTATCTCGTCGACCAAAAATCGACACCTACATTTTTTAATACCAGCTGTTCGAGGGATTTAATTTGTTTGTTGTTTAAATTGTCGTCTTTCGTCAAATCTATACCTTCATGGTTTTGTATCCCAGTCTCTACCGTCAGTAGGTAATATTTTTACTGAGTCAGTTCTGTAATTTCCAAGTCAACATTTATAGGTTTTTAAATATTCTTCTAGTCTGTCGTATATGGTAGACATAGGGTCTAAGAGGAAATGTCACATCTCTTCTTACATAAAGATATTTTAAATTAAGGTTTTTGGATTATTCTAAAATATATTTTAAATCGGTGGCATTTTTAGGCGAAATTTTTATTTAATTTCTAGGTTTTAATAACTCCGGATCGATGAAGATTTTCTCGTCTAAGTTTTGAATATATCTTTCAATTTCAAATTAATCAAGGTCACTATTTTTACAGTCAGAAAATATTTTATGTAAGTCGTTTTCACTAAAATTGAAATCCCCTAATCAAGGATTTAAGCTGTTTCTGTAATCCTCACCGGTGTTGTTATTTTAAACTTTTCCAAAATACTAAACTTTCTTTACCTTAAAAAGTTTTAGGACCGCAGTGTCACCTAAATAAATTTTATTTAATGTAAATTAATTAAAATCGCCTGAAATATTTAAAACTTCTTCTTCTTCTTCTTAGTGTGCCTTATCTTCTAGGGAGGATGGCGATCTCATTCGCCCATCTGATTTTATCTACTGCTGTTCTAAACAATTCAGTAGATGTTATGTTTGTCCACTGTCGTAAGTTTTTCAACCAGAGCATGCTGCGCATTTTATTAAAGGAGCTTCGTGCTTTTTCAATTCTTGAGCGTATTTCAATAGAGTGGTCTCAATCTTCACTAATTACGCTTCCTAAGTACGTTATTTTTTGTTACCCTTTCAAGTGTTTGTTGATGTACCTTAATATTTATGTTTGCATTAGGATTCTTACTGACCACCATTGTTTTTGTTTTGTTCCTAGTTAGTTTCATTCCATATTCCTCACATGCATTGATAATTCCATTCATGAGTCTTTAGGAAATTTATTAAACTGGATGTGAGTCAAATTATTAAGTTTCAAAATTAAATTTATTATTTATTTCTTGAAAATATCTGAATAAAGAGATAACTGTCTCTCTATCTCTACGCAATATAGGCTTTGAATTATTATTTATAACGCAGAAGTTTAATTCTTGTTCATTATTATTAATTATTTTTTGAGTTTAATGAAGTTTTACGAGCAGATAAAATTTCCTTCCGAAAAATCACTTATCTGTGATTATTTTAATGGAATGTTATAATATTTGTTGAAATAAACTTGTAATTCTATGAAATTATTAGATTTGGAAGTAAAGATTTTCTCTGCTTATTTCTTATTCTATGGTAGTACTTTTGCAGCTTATAGTCGCCACCTGTAACGTTTCTATTCACAGATGGCTGTGTTTCGATTAGTAAGAGCAGTTTTCAGTGGCTTTAATAGTTTGCTGCTCATTATTGTTACATATAATATAACTTTTACTCACGCGGCATTAGATTTGACGAGGCACATCTTAACGATCCGGTAGTAGCCAGCGGGCTTCGTTTTGCGGCGACGTTTTGTTCGACGTGTTTGTTTTTCTATAGCGATAGCTATATTTTTTGTCCCTCTGTAAAGGAAATGGCGGATTCCTGCCCTAATATTGGCAACCTGTTTTTTATCATTCGCCTCCCTACATCACAAACCTTACTCTAGGAAGTATCACGGGGATTCACATCCTCGCTGATAGTTCCACCACTTCGAAAATATCACTATTCTCCATTAAAGTTATCCAAGTGCCTATATATATATATATATATATATATATATATATATATATATATATATATATATATATACGAGGCATGTTTTTTAAGTAAGTACCGTTTTGGAATTAAAAAAAGACGTGCAAAGATATCGCTATAATTTTATTTTTACATGAAAGCCTGTACCTTAATCTACTTTTCTACATAATTTCCGTGAATATTGAGGCACTTGTCATAACGTGGCACCAGTTTTTGAATACCCTCCTCATAAAATTCTGCCGCCTGACTTGTTAACCACTGTATCACAAATGTTTTGACTTCGTTATCGTCTCGTACAAAACACTACGAGAATATTGAGGAAAGCAGTCGCACAATGATGAAATTGTAAAGCGTCTGTTTTCTCTCACCTTTTCGTCCACTTTCTGCACCAAATCTTCATTAACGACCGAAGGACGCCCACTCCGTTCTTCATCATGCACATTTGTGCGGCCATCTTTAAATGCTCTCACCTATTTCCTTACCATTCCATCACTCATAATGTTTTGTCCGTAAACTTCACAGATCTCACGATGAATATCGATCGGTTTTTACGCCTTTAGCACTAAGAAATCGTATAACAGCCCGTACTTCACAATCGGCGGGACTCACGATTGTCGGAGGCATCTTAAACACTCAGTAAACAACGTATACAATGAAGAATCAGACTGTAATGGCGTCAGTGCGTAGACATGAGATGTAGGTTACCAGCGCGCATGCGCGGAACGCCAACCGTATCGCTGCGGCGGCGGAATCGCAAAACGGTACTTACTTAAAAAACATGCCTCGTATATATATATATATATATATATATATATATATATATATATATATATATATATATATATATATATATATAATATATATAAACTGCGCCGCAAAATTAACGCATAATTTTAAAAATTGAAAAATTGATTTTATATATTTTTTTTAACCGACGCCAATGGATTTAAATTGTGTCTTTATGATATCTTTTCAATGTTTTTAGACTCGGTGTAAATATCGAGTAGATAAAAAGCAGTATTTTCTAACAATATTGAAAAAATGACAATTACACAAAAATTTTATTTTAGAAATTGTTAAAAAAATAAATGATATTACAATAGAAAAAATAAATCAATAACGTGTATTGCCTCCTCTTGCCCTGATTACTGCTTCACATCTTCTAGGCATACTTAAAATCAGGTTTCTAATTGTATCCTGATCCATATCATCCCACATTTCCGTCAACCTTACTGAAAGCTCATTTAGGTCCCTAGGTGGAGGCAGTAAAGCTCTAACACTTCGACTTAGATTGTCCCACAAGTGTTCGATAGGCTTAAGGTCAGGACTTCTTGCTGGCCAAGGTAATGTTGCAATTTCCACGTCCTGGAGGTAATCTTGTACCACTCTAGCGACGTGCGGGCGTGCATTATCGTGCATAAATAAAAATTCTTGTCCGATAAAGGGGGCATATGGTATCACATGTGGTTCTAAAATGTCCGTTATGTATCGATCAGCTGTTAAACGACCTCCCTGAATTATAACCAATTCTGTACGGGCCTCCAAACTAATGCCACCCCACACCATAACAGATCCCCACCATAGCTTACTGTTTCGACAATGTTGCATTGGGCATATCGCTCGCCAGGACGTCGGTATACTCTTCTACGGCGATCATCACTAAAACGGCAAAATCTACACTCATCGCTGAACAATACATTGCCCCATTCGCGGTCTCCCCAATTTTGATGTTCTTGTGCAAACTGACGACGCTGCCTTCGATGATCGACCTTGTCCAGGTCTTCTTTGATTGCTGTTGGTCTCCCGAAATCGTTCCAGTATCCTGGACACAGTAGATTGTGTCACTCCAAGACGAAGTGCCACTTGAACTTGGGACAAGCCTTCTTCTACAAGCGCTATGGCAACAGCACATTCCTCAGGCGAAAGATTCCTATTTTCACGGGCATTTTGGGCCATTTTAACACTACAAACGTTGAACGTTGCGAATGCAAGCGTAGAAGCAAATTTAACACACATAGGCCAAATTGCAATTTTATGGAATTTTGTTTATTTACCATTTGTTCTGTATTGTAAACAAATACTGCTTTTTATCTACTCCATACTTCTACATTTTAAATATATCATAAAGACCTGATTAAGAACCATTGGCGTCGCTTTAAAAAATTTCATAAAGTCGATTTTTCGATTTTTAAAATTATGCGTTAATTTTGCGGCGCAGTGTATATATATGAAATGCAACGTCTGTCTGTGTGTCTGTCTGTCTGTCCGTTAGTGCGCTTATCAATGGAGAACCACTTATCCGATTTAAGTACTTTTTTTTTTAAAACATACGTATGTTCTCTGGCCAGGTTGTAGGCTATATTTTATTACGATAGGTAGCATAAGGAATAAGCAATGACGTAAAATAGTGAATTAAGTCGGAAAAAAGTTTGCCGCTAGCGCGTTCTTTTGCAGTACACAGTCTAAACCATTAAATATGGAATAATATTATGTAGCACAGAATATCTATAATATCTATAAAAAGCAATGTCTCTCTGTCTGTCTATTAGTGCATTTATCACGCGAGAACCACTTCTCCGATTTACCTGTCCTTTTTTAAATTCATACATATATTCTTTGGTCAGGTTATATAATAATAATAATAATAACAATCTATATCTATAATATATATAAAATGCAACGTCTCTCTGTCTGTCTATCTGTCCGTTAGTGCGCTTATCCCGCGAGAACCACTTATCCGATTTATGTGATTTTTTAAATTCATACATATGTTCTCTGACCAGGTTATAGATATATATTTTATTACATCTACGAATATAATATATATAAAATGCAACGTGTCTCTGTCTATCTGTCTGTCTGTCCGTTAGTCACTGGAGAAACACTTATCCGATTTACTTGTTTTTTTTTTAAACATACGTATGTTCTCTGGCCAGGTTATAGGATATATTTTATTACGTGACATAAGGAATAAACAGTGACGATAATAGTGAATCAAGTCGGAGAAAAGTTTGCCGCTAGCGCGTTCTCTTGCAATACACTGCCTAAAGCATTAAATATGGAACAATATCATGTAGCAAAGAATATAATATATATAAAATGTAATGTCTCTCTGCCAGTCTGTCCGTTAGTGCGCTTATCACTCGAGAACCACTTATCCGATTTACGTGTTTTTATAAATTTATACATATGTTCTATATAATTCGATATAAGCCTAGATAATGGGAGATAAGGTGAGATAATGGGAGACAAGAGGAAATAATGGGAGATAAGGAGAAATAATGGGAGATAAGTCCAGATAAGCCTCGATAATGGGAGATAAGGTGAGATAATAGGAGATAAGTATAAATAATGGGAGATAAGCAGAGATAAGTCTAGATAATGGGAGTTATGGAGAGATAAGTGGAGATAAGGAGAAATAATGGGAGATAAGGATAAATATTGCGAGATAAGCCTAGATAATGGGAAATAAGGTGAAATAATGGAAAATAAGGAGAAATAATGGGACATAAGGAGAAATAATGGGAGAAGAGCAGAGATAAGCCTACATAATGGAAATTATGTAGAGATAATGGGAGATGAGGAGAAATATTGGAAGATAAGGGGAAATAATGGGAAATATTTTATTACGTTGGTAACATAAGGAATAAGCAGTGACGATAGTAGTAAATTAAGTCCACGCGAGCGGAGCCGCGGGCCCGGCTAGTATAGATATATATATATATATATATATATATATATATATATATATATATATATATATATATATATATATATATATATATATATATATATATAAATGGGACGTTTTGCGTCATCGGAGCCACCTTAATACCCAAAAATAGAATTGACGAAAAAAAAATTCAAGGGTGTCAATTTTTTCGTTGAGACATAAGCTTTCAAATGACCCTTTTGAAAAAAACAAGATCGCAGCTCAATATGGCGGATTGAAACAAAAAATCATAATTTCTAAGAGGAGTTAACTGGACTTCAGAACTGAGACAAAATGCAATATTGATGTAACAGTTAGATTAACAAACATAATTTTATCTAATACCATCATGGCGGATCCAATATGGCGCCTAAAAACGAAAATTAGACGAAAAATGAGCAATTATGGTGATTTCCTAAAGTGGGATAGCACTTTTTCTGACCGGAGTAATTTTCTGTTTTAGGCTCCATATTAGATCCAGCATGTTGGTATTACATAAAATTATGTTGGTTACTCTAACTATTACATCAATATTGCAGGTTGTCTCAGTTTCGAAGTTAACTCCGCTTAGAAGTCATAATATTTTTGTTTCCAGCCGCCATCTTGTTTTTTTCAAAAGGGTCAAGTTTCATTTGAAAGCTTACGTTCCAATGAAGAAACTGGCACCCTTGAATTTTTTTTCGTACTATTTTTGGGTATTGTGGTGACCCCGTTGACCCGATACGTCCCATATGTATATATATATATATATATATATATATATATATATATATATATATATATATATATATATATATATATATATATATATATATTATATATCTATAATATATATAAAATGCAACGTCTCTCTGTCTGTTAGTGCGCCTATCACTGAAGAACCACTTATCCGATTTACGTACTTTTTTTTTAAAACATACATATGTTCTCTGGCCAGGTTATAGGCTATATTTTATTACGATAGGTAGCATAAGGAATGAGCAGTGACGTAAAATAGTGAATGATGTCGGAAATAAGTTTGGCGCTAGCGCGTGCCTTTGCAATACACACCCTAAACCATTAAATATAGAACAATATTATATAGCAAAGAATATCTGTAATGTATAATCTATAATATATATAAAATGCAATGTCTCTCTGTCTGTCCATTAGTGCGTTTATCACGCCGGAACCACTTATCCGATTTACCTGTCTTTTTTTTTAAATTCATACATATATTCTTTGGCCAGGGTATATAATAGTAATAATAATCTATATCTATAATATATATAAAATGCAATGTTGGTCTGTCTGTCTGTCTGTCCGTTAATGCGCTTATTTAAGTGATTTTTTAAATTCATACTTATGTTCTCTGACCAGGTTATAGGTATATATTTATTACATCTATAATATATATAAAATGCAACGTATCTCTGTCTGTCTGTCCGTTAGTGCGCTTATCACTGGAGAACCACTTATCCGATTTTCGTACTTTTTTTTTTAAAACATACATATGTTCTCCGGCCAGGTTATAGGCTATATTTTATTACGATAGGTAGCATAAGGAATCAGCAGTGACAATAATAGTAAATGAAGTCGGACAAAGTTTGCCGCTAGCGCGTTCTCTTGCAATACACAGTCCAAACCATTAAATATGGAACAATATTATGTAGCAGAGAATATCTATAATATATATATATATATATATATATATATATATATATATATATATATATATATATATATATATATATAAAATGCAATGTCTTTCTGTCCGTCTGTCTGTCTGTCCGTCCGTTAGTGTGCTTATCACTGCAGAACCACTTATCCGATTTACGTGCTTTTTTTTAAACATACGTATGTTCTCTGGCCAGGTTATAGGATATATTTTTTATTAGGTGACATAAGGAATAAGCAGTGCCGATATTAGTGAATCAAGTCGGAGAAAAGTTTGCCGCTAGCGCGTTCTCTTGCAATACACTCCCTAAAGCATTAAATATGGAACAATATCATGTAGCAAAGAATACAATATATAAAATGCAACGTCTCTCTGTCTGTCCGTTAGTGCGCTTATCATTCGGGAACCACTTATCCGATTTACGTGTTTTTATAAATTTATACATATGTTCTATATAATTCGATATAAGCCTAGATAATGGGAGATAAGGTGAGATCATGGGAGATAAGGAGAAATAATGGGAGGTAAGTTGAGATAAGCCTCGATAATGGGAGATAATGGGAGATAAGTATAAATAATGGGAGATAAGGAGAGTTAATGGGAGATAAGCAGAGATAAGTCTAGATAATGGGAGTTATGGTGAGATAATGGGAGATAAGGAGAAATAATGGGAGATAAGGAGAAATAATGGGAGATAAGTCGAGATAAGCCTAAATAATGGGAAATAAGGTGAGATAATGGGAGATAAGGATAAATAATGGGAGATAAGGAGAAATAATGGGAGATGACAGAGATAAGCTTAGATAATGGAAATTATGTAGAGATAATGGGAAATAAGGAGAAATATTGGGAGATAAGGAGAAATAATGGGAGACATTTTATTACGTTGGGTAACATAAGGAATAGGCAGTGACGATAGTAGTGAATCAAGTTCACGCGAGCGGAGCCGCGGGCCCGGCTAGTATATGTATATACACACAAATAAAGAGAGAGAAAGCACAAGTTGCCGTATCTAACAAAATTCTAAGATATGAAAATAGTTGGGGAACTCGGTAAATGGGCAACAACAGATGTTCACACTATATTCATTTAGCCAATATTTCGGTCCTAGGTTGGGACCTTCATCAGGGCACAAACTGAAAAAGAGATAACGAAGCAACCAATAAGGAAAGTTGGGCATGGAAAAATTATTATTGTTTAATTTTTAGTTTTAATTATTAATTTTTAATTTTCAATTTATAATGGTAGGAAAACGAATAGCATTTTAACGTCTTGTTAATAAATGAACTTTTCACGACTGACGGAACGGTAAACAGAAGAACTGTAATTCGTAAGACGAATTACACAGGTATACACACAATATGTAACAACTAAAATATCTTTTTTATTTTTCTATTAGCTTTCAATTAATGAATCAACCATCAGAAATAGCTTCGGACGTCACATTTTTATGTTTCAATGCAATAATTATTGTTTGTATACGATATATCGATTCCTCAAAGTCTAGCCTAAAAGCTGTCCTACTGCACAACGGTAATACAAAACCATCAATACCAGTTGCTTATTCAGTGTTGATAAAAGAAACATACGCTAACGTGGCTGCTATACTAAATGCTATTAGGTACGAGGAGTCTAAGTGGCAAAGATGTGCGGATTTGAAGGTGATTGCTGGGCTAATCGAAATACTGCTGTTTTTTATATCTTTGAGATAGTAGAGCAGCCATAAAACATTTTCTGCAAAAAGTCTGGCGGAAGAGATCAGCTTTCAGTCCGGGAGATAAAAAGGTCCTAAACACACCTTTAGTAGATCCTGAGAAAATCCTTCTTCCTCGGTTGCACATCAAGCTAGGACTAATAAAGAATTTTGTGAAAGCCATGAATAGAGAAGGAAATGGGTTTTGCTATTTATCCAACCTCTTTCTTCATCTGAGTGAAGCTAATATCAAAGAAGGAATTTTTACTGGTTCTGTGCTCAACCAGAAAGAACTGGCAGCATGGAAGGCGTTGTACCAGGTTTCCTGGGCAACAAAGGAGAAAGTAACTACAAAACTTTGATTATAAATCTTCTGAAAGCCTATAAAGCCATGGGTTGCCGAATGACACTGAGTATTCACTTTCTTTATTCACATATGAACTTTTTCCTGAAGAACTTGGGAGCAATATGGCGAGAGATTCCATCAGGATATCAGAACCATTGAAACAAGATATCAAGGTCGCTGGGACCCTGCAACGATGAGCGATTACTGCTGGTTCTTGAAGAGAGAAGATTTTACTCCACCCAGGAAAAACTGAGTGAAAAAATTAACTAAACATCAAACCTAAGTTGCAAAAGTGTCTTGTTATTTAATATTGATTAATATGTGCATGTTAAATAATTTTTCTTCAATAATATTATACATTTTGTACGTAAATTGCGGTTTTTATTTTCCCAATAATTCTCAGCAATTTTCTTTAAGATATTAAAATATCATATAACAAAACAACCTTACGTCCTACATATATTATGTTATTTTTTTCAAATTCAGCAGTACAAAATACATACAAAACAGCTATTTTAATTCATGTTACACAATTTTTTTTTTTTAGACCTGTGTTATTTATTTTTAAAGATTGTATTTCTACTCCTTGACATCTTTGCCGATATCTTCATAACGTGGTTGAAGTTAATTTCTGTTGAGGTGAACGAACATGTTAGATTTAAAATATTTAAAACTCAATCGTAAGTTGTTATAGCAACAGATAACAAATACGTCATTACTTTGATCTGCAAAATTGCGTATCAGTGTATCTTGCCATTTTAGATGTTTATAACTAATTTTTCATTTCCGCATTATTGTAAAATCAAAGAATTGTGTGAATATATCGGGTGACACAACCAGCATGTAACACCCCGTAAAACTAAATAAATAATTAATGATATTAGTGATAAATAAATAAACTACTATAAACTATTCGTAAACTAATTAATTACTTTATTTACTACTCGCGTATCTTTGGTTACACGTGGTTTGCCATTGTCTTTTCAACTAGATAATAATTGCACTATTCATGTAGAACCCAATTTATCATAAGAACTTCTTAGATTTTTCAAAGTAATGCATTCAAATGCAATTCTTTTAATCATAAGATCTGAAATAACACTCTTTAAAGGCATTAACGATGGCAATATTAGTTTTTCCATGACGCACTCTTTATAAGATACGTAATTTGTAATTAAATTCACCTTGAACGTTCGGACATCGGCTACTCAGGGGAATATCCGCAGACAGCAGGAGGTCGTTCAACTTAACAAAGACCTGGAAGAAATTCTATCTTGAGGTGACAGTAACCAAGTGGAATTTAACGCTACAAAAACCCAGGCGGCAGTTTTTTCTAAAAAAGTTAACGTTGCTGAACCCGACATAGTTATGTCGGGGCCCTCCATTCCCCTAGCATCGTCGTTCAATTTGTTGGTTTTAGGTTGGGAGCAAATATATCCTGGCATGAACATGTTGCAGGCATAGCAAGGAGAGCTTCTCAGAAGTTGGAAATATTATTTCGAACCATAAAGTTTTACACCCCACAACAACTGTTAATTTACAAAGCTCAAATTCGACCAACTATGGAATACTGCTCTCACGTTTGGGGCTCCGCTCCCAAACATACACTGCATTTGTTGGATTCTGTTCAGACAAGAGCTGTCTGTCTGATTGGAGACCCGGAATTTACCGGCGGCCTTGATTCGCTGGAACATCGAAGAACGGTTGGCGACTTGAGTCTGTTTTACAAATATTTTCATGGAAAGTGTTCGAAGGATGTAGCCCGCTTAATTCCTCCCAAAGCGGTGCATGTTAGAAATACACGTCGCGCTGGTGCTTCACATCCGTATGAGGTTCAGCTTGTTACTCCGCGTACAATGCTTTTCAAGCAGTGTTTTATATGGAGAACATCATCCCTTTGGAATAATTTGCCCAGCGCTGTGTTTCCCACCGAGTACAATCTACAGCGATTCAAGAACAACGTAAATTGCTTTTTTCCGCACACATGCCTCTCCTGGAGCGCTTTAAGGACTTCCCTGCAGCACGTGTGCTAGACCCATAAAAAAAAAAACTTACTGTGTCCGAAAAACCAGCAATATTTTTAAACTCCTCGATTATGGCAAATTTAATTATACCTTGAATTAAATGGGACGAATCAAAACGTGCACTATGGGCAACAAGTACGCAAGGTTTTGAATAAAAATTTAAAAACTGTTGGAACGAAATTAATACGTCCTTTAGAGTGATTGTTTTGATAGGTTTATCATATAAATACAGGTCGCCATTAATATGTTCTAATCCCGATGTTTCTAAATCGAAATACACTAAGCCATAGCCTTCGGATGTAATTGAAACATTACTCAATATATTAGTTATTGCTTAAGGATTAATAATGTCACCTGTATGATAAACGTCCATCTGCAGTCCACAGTTTGATTGATACTGTACCCAATAAATTTCCACGTTTTTTCGTTGCAGGCAAATTAGCTCTTGATGCTCTTTGTTTTCTTATTTCATCTTTTCTTGCCATATAAGATCTTATATGTTTTCCAGGGGGGTTTATTTATGAGCTTTCCTTTGCAAATTTGCGTTTATGTGGAAATTGATTATAATCATTTTTTATTTAAATTATACTGTACTTTACATAGAAGTAATACGGTCTAAACAGTAAATCTACACAAAGTATAACAAATAATCTATAAAATATCATTCTATAGACCATTCGGTATACGTATTGGCAGCGTTGCCACATTAAAAGTGTGTGTCTACATATGAAAGTTTCCATGTATCGAATATAGTCTCCAACAAAAATAAAATACTCCGCGATTGAATAGTTTAAACTTTTTGTTTTTATTAGCGGACTATACTTTTGGCTCCGATTATCACCAGTATCGTAATTTAAAATCAGCGAATATACAAATAGGTCAGGAAATCTAGTAGGTAGTAAATTAAATCGTGCCAATTATATATATATATATATATATATATATATATATATATATATATATATATATATATATATGTATATATATGTATATATATGTATATATATGCATCATTTTCTGAAACTTAACTTTCGAAAATTAGATTTATTTACTTTTTGTAATGACGCATTAATATCAGGCATGTCTATTATTTGTTTTGCATGTTTCTACTTATAACTACAATCATTCAAATAAAAATGTGCATATTTCCTCGTTTAGTGAGTTTAGTTATAGTCATGCGATAAGTAACCAGAAGCAATTATTTCTTTTGTAGAATGAATAATACTTACAGATTATTTTTATTAAGAAGTTTATATTAATGTAATTATTATTGTTTACCGGTTCGTCACGTATGTCAAATCAAGCCAATCAACCACTTACTGTATTTTATACTAACTGAATTGCACTGGGCATTTTAAAATGGTAATTTCAATGTAAATAAAAGGTATATATATATATATATATATATATATATATATATATATATATATATATATATATATATATATAATAATTAAAGGTCAGCCACAAATTTTCAATTACATTTAAGTCTGGTGACTAGGCTGGTATTTTAATAACATTTGGACAGTTATAAAGCAACCAACTGCTGACTCGAAATGACGTGTGCTTTGGAACATTGTCGTGATAGAACCGATAATTGTTTTCAATATCTAATTTTTGGGCCCTAGCGACGAGATGCTGCCTTAGTATATCCAAGTACACATATTGGTTCATATTCCCTTCGACGAAATGCATGTTATCTACTCCTGCAGATGACATACAGCCCCATAACATCACTCCACCTCCACCGTGGTTTACCGTAGCTTTCATATTTTTCAATTTTAATTCTGCTTTCTCCCCACTGATATTTTTCCATCGGACCCAAATAAGTTTATTTTGGTCTCATCAGCAAATATTACTGAATTCCAGAAGTTCAACTCGTTATTGATATGCTCTCTGGCAAATTCCAATCTCACGCGTCTATTTCTTTGGCTAATGAAAGGCTTATTTCTAGCAGTTCGACCATGTAAATTATTATTTCGCAAGATCCGTCGAACTGTTTCCGGGTTACACCTTTTTCCAAACTGTCTTTCCACCTCGGCGCACAACTTTGGCGCACTTTTTTTTGGATTATTTTTATACCTCTCTTAAAATCCATCTTTCTTCACGTTCATTGAAGATCTTATTTGGAGCTAACCTTGACTTATTCTCGACTTTATTTTCATTCCGGTAACGTTCAATGATATGCTGAACAGTTGACGGACATTTATTTACCATTTTGGCTATGTCTCTTTGGCTGTATCCATTCCTATAATGAGTAATAATTAAATTTCTCTCAGAAATTGTAGTTCGACGACCCATTCTTAAACAATTTCGTTTTATTGAATGAAAAAATGTCAAACTAAATAAAAAACAATTGCACTAAGAAATCAAAGCAACGCCGCCTTTGTAAATTTCAAAATACGATAAGTTTCGACCCCCGTTGTTATTTTGTATCATTTAAGCTGTGACGTTAAAATTGCATATGATTTGATTAATTATTTATTGTTAATTAAGTAAGGCATATTTAAGACAAAAAGTAATTCATACTTTTTTAGAAGACTCTTTACTAATTTAATTTCAATAAGTTGTTTTTTCCAAATAAATAAAGAGGCACTGATACCAGTTAGTCTTTTCTTATAGCGACTGCATCATTTAAGCTGTGAGTCACTGTATATATATAAATATATATATATATATATATATATATATATATATATATATATATATACATATATATATATATATATATATATATATATATATATATATATATATATATATATATATATATATATATATATATATGACAAGTTAAGTTCGCATCATATGGGATTTTTTTTAAATAATCACTTTAGCCCAGATCTCGTTATTGCATCCATTTGTGCTTCAAATAATATCAGAAATAAAGTCATTTTTCCGCATGACGTCACCTGTCAAAAATGATATTTTCGTAAAAATTTTTGAAAAAAAAACGTATAATTTGGCCAAATTTTAAAAAAAGTTTTATTTTGTGATTCTAGATTTGTTTGTCAAATTTCAACGGCCTACTACAATTTTGAATTTTTGGCAGTTTTTTGACATTTCGACAATTGTTTTTCATCTTGATTTATTGCAACTTTATTTAAATTATTTAATTTGTCAAAAACTAGGCACCTATAATCTATTTAAGAACAAAATGAACTCGTATCCATAATTTTTTTATAGAATATTAAAATTCACACATTATCATGAATCATATTTGACGCAAAGTTCGATTAGCTTTTGTTTTTAAATAGAAAAATGTTTCTTGCTCACGTATTTTGATAGTGAACACACTTAGACGTTTGTAAATTAACACAAATCTTACATTTTGATCTTTTTTTTTTCAAAAATTTTTACGAAAATATCATTTTTGACAGGTGTCGTCATGCGTAAAAATGACTTACTATACTTTATTTCCGATATTATTTGAAGCACAAATGGATGCCATAACCAGATCTGGGCTAAAGTGATTATTTAACAAAAATCTCATACGATGCGGACTTAAATTGTCACACTGTATATATATATATATATATATATATATATATATATATATATATATATATATATATATATATGTATATATATATATTTATATTTATATATATATATATATATATATATATATATATATATATATATATATATTTATATTTATATTTATATATATATATATATATATATATATATATATATATATATATATATATATATATATATATATATATATATATATATATATATATATATATATATATATATATATATATATATATATACACTCCTGGACAAAATTAACGCAACAATATATTAAATCATACAAATCTCTATAATAAATTAATTTTAATAATTTTTTATGAACATTAGTTACACTAAAAGTTAGAAGAACTTATTCGGATACTTTAAAAGTGAATTAGCTACCAAATTTCTCTATAAGATTCGAATTAAAATTATTCTTAAGACCTAATAACAAAATCGTTGAAATTATGTAATTATGTATGAAAAAAATAAACTGGGACACTAGTAGCAAAATTAATGGTGTAACTGGGACACTAGTAGCGTGTGTTGCCTCCTCTACTTCGGATGACAGCGTTTATGCGCCCAGGCTTGCTTCTAATTAAATTTTGGATAAAATCTTGAGGAATTTGCTCCCATTCTGTGATAACTGCATTTTCAAGTTCCCTCAGGTTTCTAGGTGCAGGTATATGACGTTTCACATTTTTCTTAAGGTGATCCCATACACGTTCTATCGGATTCAGATCCGGGCTTTTTGGTGGCCATTGCATAATCGGCATATCAACTTGATTAAGATAATCGAGTAGCTCCCTAGCCACGTGAGGTCGAGCCCTGCCTTGCATAAACAGGAAATTCGGCCCCACAAAATTACCGAAAGGCATCACATGTTCTATTACAATATTCTCAAGATAGTAGTCAGCATTCATGGATCTCGTACGAATAGGAACTAACTCTGTGCGAGTATCAAAGCAGATGCCACCCCAGAACATAACAGAGCCACCGCCGAATGGAATCCTTGCAGAGGTATTGCAAGGAGCAAACCTCTCTCCTGGTCTTCTCCATACTCGCTCACGACCATCTGGATGTTTTAGACTAACCCTAGTTTCATCTGTGAAGAAAACTTGTTTCCAATCATCCACAGACCAGTTTTTGTGATTTCGAGCAAAACGTAACCTGGCAACCCTGTTCTCTCTAGTAAGCAAGGGCGCAGTGGTTGGTCTCCTACTGTTTAATCCAGCTTCATTTAACCGTCTTCTAACTGTTTTAGAAGAAATTGTGACATTGCGAACAGCTTCGAGTTCGTTTCTTATTATAGAACTAGTGACAGTCCTCTTTCTTAAAGCATATTGTCTTATAAAACGTTCATCTAGGTCGCTAGTGCATCGTTTTCGCCCTTGCCCTTGCCCTAGCCTTCTAGAATAAGTTTCTACTTCATTCAAGCGTCTTACCATACGACTTATTGTGGAGCGATGTTTGCCTAACAAATTGGCAACATATACTCTGACAATATCCCTCATCCAATAAAACTGAGGCTCGCACTACCTCGTGTTCAGTTAAATTCCTTGTTCGATTCATTTATCTAATTCTTCGGGGTCAAAAATAAAACAGTCTACCACACAAAAACGTATTACTTTGAAAAAGAGAACAATTTATAAACTTACTTTTAAAGAAAATCTATCGCATTATTACAGAAAATTATTTATCTTCTAAAAAATTCTTTAAAACTGTAAATTTAAACGAATTGTTTTGATTTCTGTCATGCACAACGAAACAAAATATGCATAGCCTACTATTCAAATACTTTATAAACTTTAAAACTGACATAAGAAAAAGATAAATTAATTTTCAGATTGTTGCGTTAATTTTGTCCAGCAGTTTATATATATATATATATATATATATATATATATATATATATATATATATATATATATATATATATATATATATATATATATATATATATATATATATATATATATATATATATATATATTTATGTAAACCTAGGACGTAGATTTAAAGAGGTTACTATCATTAAGTTCATTCTTACTACTCTGGATATGTTAATAACTGACACATCCTACATAAAGAAGTTACAATTGGTGTTGCATAACTTAGAAAATAAAATAAAAAACACAATTTCCAATGATTTATTCGAACTCTTTAAACTAAAATCTATTAGAAGAACTGAAAAAATTTTTCAAAAAGTAAAATCCAAAAATATCAAAAAAATTAATAATCTTAAAATAAACCAAACTACTATAGAAGAAAATCTCACTGAAAAACCAATACCCCACTATGCCAATGATATTTTGAGTTTAGGACCGAATTTTGCAGTGAAAGTAACTAAAGAATCACAACTGCCCACACACAATATAATTAGCAACATAGAAAATGGTATTCGA
>CM032454.1:935519-961359 GCA_019049505.1 Pachyrhynchus sulphureomaculatus
GTGGAGCATTTTGCATTTACTTATACCAAATTCCATATTGACATCTGAGGTGAATATTTCTGTGATTTTGAGGAGTTCTTTCAGCTGTGTTTGTGTGGCAGCGTAGAGTTTTATGTCGTCCATATATAGGAGGTGGTTTATTTTATGTTGATTCACTTTTTGGTGTCTGATATTGAAGCCATGCTCTGTTCTGTTTAATATATTTGAGAGTGGATTGAGACAGAGGCAAAACCATAGAGCACTGAGCGAGTCTCCCTGAAATATACCCCGTCTGATGTACAGCTCTTCTGTTTGGATGCATTCGGTTTGTGTTTCTAGGCGTATTTTGGTTTTCCATGTTTTCATAATTTGCGCGAGAAAACTGCCTGAGGTGTTGGTTGATTTTATAGATTTCTAGGGCTCTGATTAACCAGCTGTGGGGTATGGAGTCGAAGGCTTTTTTTATAGTCTATGTAACCGATGTGAATGTTTCTGTGTTCTTTTCTGGTTTGTCCCATAATCACGCTATCTATAATCAGTTGCTCTTTGCATCCTCGACTATTTTTCTTGCATCCCTTCTGCTCTTCTGTGAGAATATTGTTGTCTGTTAGGTGTTGTTCTATTTTCTTCGAAATTGTGGCTGTGATGATCTTGTATAGGGTTGGAAGACAGGCGATAGGTCGGTAGTTTGACGGGTTTGTGGTGTCTGAGCTTTTGGGTTTAATGCATGTTATTCCTTGTGTGAGGAAAGTGGGAAATGTGTGTGGTTGTAGAATGGCTTTGTTGATTTGGTGTGTGAGTGCTTCGTGTGTGGTGGTAAACTGTTTGTACCAGAAGTTTTGTATTTTTTTTTTTTTTTTATGGGTCTAGCACACGTGCTACAGGGAAGTCCCTAAATCACTACAGGAGCGACACGTGTGCGGAGAAAGCGATTCACGTTGTTCTTGAATCGCTGTAGATTGTCCAATCCCTCGATGGGAAACACAGTCCTGGGCAAACTATTCCAAAGGTATGATGTTCTCCATATAAAAGACTGCTTGAAAAGCGTTATAATCCGAGGAGTAACAAGCTGAACCTTCATACGGATGTGAAAGTATTAGAGCGACATGTACTTCTAACATGCACCGCTCTGGGAGGAATTAAGCGGGCCACATCCTTCGAAACACTTTCCATAAAAGTACTTGTAGAATAGGCTCAAGTCGCCAACCGTTCTTCGATGTTCCAGCGAATCAAGGCCGTCGGTCAGTTCCGGGTTTCCAATCAGACGAACAGCTCTTCTCTGGATAGAATCCAATAAATGCAGTGTATGTTTGGGAGCGGAGCTCCAAACATGGGAGCAGTATTCCATAGTTGGTCGAATCTGAGCTTTGTAAAGAATTAACAGTTGTTGTGGAATGTAAAGCTTCTGGTTCGAAACCAATATTCCCAACTTTTGTGAAGCTCTCCTTGCTATGCCTGCAACATGTTCATGCCAGGACAAATTTGCTCCCAAATTAACGCCTAACAGATTGAGTGACGATGTTTAGAGGGATGGAGTGCCCCGACATAACTATGTGGGTTCTGCAACGTTAATTTTTTTAAAAAAAACTACAGCCTGGGTTTTTGTAGCGTTAAATTCCACTTGGTTACTGTCACCCCAAAATAGAATTTCTTCCAGGTCTTTGTTAAGTTGAATGACTTCCTGCTGTTTACGGATATTCGTCTGAGTAGTCGATGTCAGAGCGTTCAAAGTGAATGAAGAAATAAGTGTACTGTCATCTGCAAAGCTGTAGATTGGATTCTCGGTCTTTTCCAGCAGATCGTTAATATAAAAGAGGAAAAGAGAGTAGGAGACAGTATGGAACCTTGGAGCACACCGGCGTTGATAGTGAAGGTATTAGAAAGAAATCCGTCGACTGCCACTCGTAAAGAACGCTCTCTGTATATTGTCTATTCCAGGACATTTCCAGTTGTGTGTGTGTTTGATAGTTTCTGTAATTTCTTGTGTATTTAATGTGGAATTTTCTTGTTCTGTCACATGTTTATGTTTGTCTTCTTCGGCTTTGATCCAGGGGGTGTTATTATTGTGTAGCTTGGGTTCTGACCAGATACTTTTCCAATAATCTTATTATTTTTATTATTATTATTAAGGGAAAATAAAATATATAGCGATATTTCAAACGATTTCTTTTTTTCAGGTTTTAGCTTCCTTTACTACCGATGTTATAGGTTCAGTGGCCTTCGGAATAGACTGCAATAGCTTTACGGACTCTCATGCAGAATTTAGAAGTCAAGGACGAAGAATTTTTAACTTGACCCTGAAGGATATATTAAAGCAATTCCTATTAAAAGGTTTCCCTGAACTTTGTGAGAAATTTGGAGTGACAAGTAAGAACAAAAATATATTCTTCTACCGATTTAGATATTAATTGACTTACAGGTGCAATGACACAAAAAGGCACTTGGCAGTAAATGCAATTTTTTTCCTTAAACTCTAGGGTAATGTTCTAAAATTTTAGCACAAAGAATTCATATCATACATTTAACTTGAGAAGTTAAATTTTCTTATACTGGGTGCCCCGTTATGTATGGAATATGATTCCACAGCAATTTGTCTAACATACCATATGTCTAAATTGAACTGTTTTGGAATTATTATCATTTGAAATTTAAAATAAAAAAAGGCAAAAAAACTATTAATAAATACTCTAGGTTTATTTTAAGGTAACAATTGCTCAAAAATGTGTCTACCGTTAGCAGCGAGGCGATCACCCATTCTATCAAAAACAGCTCTGAACAGAGTTTTGCACAGAATCCGGGGTAATCTGTGCTTCATATTGCATTCTTTGTTGTAAATATTCTACAGTTTCAGATCGACTTCGGTAAACTTTGGTTTTCAAATGACCCCAGTGGCGTAAGGTCGGGACTCCTTGCAGGCCATTCTACAGCACCTCTTCTGCCTATCCATGTATTAGGAAAAATCACATCCAAGTATCTAGGAACATTGATTTCATAGTGAGGAGGTGCTCCGTCCTGTTGATACCTCAGATTCCTGTTAGGGGTATATAAACTATTTTCATCGGGAAAAATACCTGCACAAGTTGGAATAACTTGCTCTTGGAGTAACTGTAAATACCGCCGTCATGTAAGATTTCCATCCATAAAAAAGGGACCTATGATATGACATCCACAAATCCCTGCCCACACGTTTATCTTTTGTGGTTTTTGAGAATGACTGTCGATATTCCAAGGAGATTCTCAGCAGACCAGTACTGGCAGTTATGCCTGTTAACTCTTCCGTTAAGACAAAAGCAATAATATGAATTAGGTTAGGATCATTATTGATTCGTTCCATCATGACCTCGCAAAATTCAACAACACGTCTATCGTAGTCATCTTGAGATAATTCTTGCAATAAAAGAAGAATATATGGAAGCCATTTTTCTTCTTTCAGTATACGACTTAAGGTACCTTTACTTATATTATGGTCTAAACAAAGCTGACGAGTGGCTGCATGAGGATTTTCTGTAATTTCCAATAAAACATCTAACTTTTTATCAGAGCTTGTTTTAACTTTTGGAGGTCCAGATTTAAAACGATCCTTAACATAACCTGATTGTCTAAATCGTTTTAATGTTTTGCTAACTACAGAAGGGGTAATAGGTTCTCAATTTGTATATTCTGTGTTAAAAAGATCAAACACCTCCTGTGTGTTCTCCTACGGTCTCCGTAACCAACCATCATTAACAAATTGATTCTTTCAGTTTCTGCTAAAATGTACCATTATTATATTACGCTCAAATTGCAGTTTCACAAAATGCAGCAATTCACGTTTTCGTCAATAAATCATTTTTTGACACGTTAAGTAGTTATTTAACAGTAAATATTTGACAGAAGCCAGCTTAAACAGTTCATTTTAGACGTGTGTTATGTTAGAAAAATAATATCTAGAATTTTTATTAAGACTCAAAAATAAAATAACATACAGAGCTTTCCATTTAAAAAAATTTAGGATAGCGTAATTTCTTCGAAGTAACAGTTCAAAACATTTTATTGTCAACGTCAGCATGTGTGCCGTATAACACCCTATAACTTTTATTTTCAACATTTTTTTGATACACTGATTAATAAATACTAATATATATATATATATATATATATATATATATATATATATATATATATATATATATATATATATATATATATATTTACAGTCGACATTCTATATAGTGAAAGACCAAAATGTTGACCGAAATTTCACTATAGAAAGTTTTTCACTATATAAAGAAAAAATCCGTATATATTGCTATGTATGTATTTTATATTGGTAATTGAAAAAATTGCACTATAAAGAGTTTTTCACTATATAGAGTTTCACTATAAACAATGTCGACTGTATATATATATATATATATATATATATATATATATATATATATATATATATATATATATATTATATATATATATATATATATATATATATATTATATATATATATATATATATATATATATATATATATATATATATATACATACATACATATATATCAAGGATTTTTACAGCTAACGCTGTCTTCCTTCTCTCAGCCTTTGATTCCATCCGTTTCTGTCTTCCCAGTCTCCATCTGTTAAACCCCTGTCCTCCATAGCCTCGTTCACATCGTCTCTCCACGATCGTCTGGGTCTTCCTCTTTTTCTTCTCCCTGTAGGGCTCCACTCCGTTATTTTCTTTATCCACTTATTATCTTCGCTCCGTCTTATGTGTCCATACCATTTTAATCATTTTTCTTCAATGGTGTTTATTGCGTTCTCTTTGATGTTCATTCTGCTTTTTATTTCTTCATTTGTTATTCCCTCCATACGTGCCACTCTACAACATCTTCTCCAATACTCCATCTCTACCGCGTTAATTTTAGATTTATTTCTTTTGTTGATCGTCCATGTTTCTGACTCGTATGTCATTATATATTATTGATTTGTATATACGTGTTTTGTTTCTCTTTTTAAATGTGCTTGTTCCACAGGATCGAATTTAATTGTCTTATGCATGTCCGCGTTTGTCCTAATCTAGCTTTAATCTCTTCTTCTGATGTTGCGTTTTTTGAAATGATGGTTCCTAAATATTTAAATCTATCGGTTCCTTTGATTATTGTTTCGTTATCTACTTCTAGATTCTCCACGTTTCTCTCCTTTGTTGTTAGATATTCCGTTTTATCAAAGTTTATTGCTAATCCTGCTTTAGTGTATTCGTCTTTCAGTTTTCTTACCATATAACTGAGGTCTTTCTCATCTTGCGCTATGATTACTTGGTCGTCTGTGAAACTTAGAGTATATAAGTAATCTTCTCGTATTACGACTCGCATACCACTACATTTTTGCTTCCATTTTTTTTAATGTTTGTTTGAGGTATATTTTGAATAGTGTTGGGGATGTAGAGCATCCTTGTAATAGGCTTTTTGATGTTTGGAGTCTCTTCCGTATTTTATGTCCCATTTTTATGTTCACTGTGTTGTTTTAGTAGAGAGCTTTTACTGCGTATATTAGTTTCTTTGTCAATGCTTATTTCTTTCATTGCGTTCCATAATCTTTGTCTTGGTACTGAGTCATAGGCCTTTCTTATGTCTATGAAGGCTAGATGAACTTTCTATTCTTTGCCAGTTTTTTTTCCATTGTTTGTTTTATAGTGTATATGTGGTTTATACATGATTTTCCGGCCGTAAACCCTGCTTGGTCTTCTCCAATTTTTCCTTTTATATTTTCCTCCAAGATATTTTTAATAATTTTTCCATACAAACGTCTCATACTCGATATTATGCTTAGGCCTCTATAGTTTGTGCATTTTCTGCGGTCTCCCTTTTTAAATATAGATACTATATAAGCTTTTGACCATTCCCCTGGTATTTTTTCTCCATTTATCGCTCTGTGGATCATGTTTCTCAGCATTCGATGTAATTTATTAGACCCATACTTAATCATTTCATTTACCACACCCCCAGGCCCTGCAGATTTATTATTTTTGAGTGTTTTTATTGTCTTCTTTACTTCTTCATAGCTTAGTTCTATCTCTTTTATTTCCTTATTCTGTTCTTCTTCAGGGTTCTCTTCTTGGAATTCTTGTCTGTCTTCTGTTAGCAGCTTCTTATAATATTCTCCCCACTCGCTTTCTGGGATGTACTCTATATACGTCTTCTCTCTATTGTTAGTCCTTAATGCTTTAATTATTCTCCATGACTCTGTGCTTCTAGTTCCTGCTATATACTGTTCTACATGTTCGCACGATTTTTCCCATCTCTCGTTCTTTTCATTGTTTATCATCCTCCTCGTTTCTGCATTTTTCTCTTTATATTTCTGTAGATCCTTCTAATTTTGTATTCAGCCATTTTTCGTATAGTCTTTTTTTCTCCTTTATAGATTCTTTGGTTTTTTTCACAGATTCTAATTTTATGTTTCTCATTCTCATTGTCTTCTTTACCTAATGCTTCTAGGGCCGCCTGTTTGATACATTCTTTTATGTGGTCATACATCTGTTGGAGGTTGTCGTAGTTAAATTCATTTAATTTTGATCTAATCGTCGTCTACATAGGTCGCTTATCGTTTCGTCTTGCAGTAAGTGTATTTTGTATTTTATTTCTTTGTCTGCTTTTCTGTTATCTCATTAGTATTTCTCTTATCTTTATCTATTGTTCCTTTTTGTACTTTATTGTCTTGTACAACGGTACTTTTATATTTGCTATTAATAGTCTATGGTCTGTTCCACATTCTAATGTAATTAATATTATGGAATCATTATTCCATACATATGGGGCACCCTATATATAAAACATAAAGCTGATTATAAATGTCTAATAAAAAACATATTAATATTCATTTTTTCGTCATTGCTGGTAAATCATCAACATTTTTTAACTGAGAGTATTATTTCACCCATTTGCTAACGAATGCCCTCGACTTGCTCATATACTTAGTAGCCGGTTGTAGACCTCATTTTCAGACCTTTTGGATTCCATAGAAAGACAGCTTCGAAGAACGAAGAGTACGCAGCACTCATGTTCGATAACGTACTATTTTCATTAACGCCTGTTTGACCTACAACCAACACCACACACACACACACCTCGACGACGAGGAACATCTTCATCCGAAAAAATACTATTTCACATGAATTGGCATCACTGTCTCATAACGCCCTTTTGATATCCAACCTAACTCCATTACACACTAACAATACCCTAGACAGCCGAAAAACTACTTCTTCACACAGAGTCGGCAACAATGTATCACCCCCGCACATATGCACATACACCGAAGTGTCACAAAAATGAAGATTTGAGGGCCATAAGAAAATGCATGGGATTTTGCAGCAGAATATCATAATTCTGGTGGATTTAAATTACCTTGCAATATTACAGAAGCCCCTACTTTTAAACTCAGTTCGTGAGCGACGCGAGTTCAAAGCCTCTTTTGTAAAATCTAAAGTATTTATCCAAATGTTACAATTTAAAGGCAGTTCTTATCTTCGTTTAAATGCACAATATAATGGACGCATTTAATTTAATAAGGATTTATATTTTTCGACCTAAATTACTTTCTTGAGATGAAGTATTTTAACACGTTTATTTTTAATATCTTTACTTCGATAATTTGGATTAAACTTTGTAGATAGACATATGCTGTCGCACATTTTTTGTAGAACTATTTGAGGCGAACAATATTGCCTTACATTGTTTTCACGTATTTAAGCAGCATACGCGAAAATATCTCTTCGACGATTCATTTTTTTTTCGATTTCATCCGATCTTTCATTCGTAATAGGTCGGTTAATTTAAAAAAAATATACCTACAAGTTATACCCCTAAAGCTTCCTCGTGAAACACTCTATCTATTAGTAAAAAATCAAAATAAAATCCATTGAGTAGTTACAAAGAAAATCGCTTACAAACAGACAGACGGGGCGGGGGTCTTTGCATTATAATATATATATATATATATATATATATATATATATATATATATATATATATATATATATATATGTATATATATATATACAGTCCCTGGCCAAATTATTAGACGCACTGTATTTTTTTTAGTAATTTTATGTTTCTTAAGAGTTTTTATGCAATAATGGTATATTTAAACTACAATATTATTGATTTTTATTTAAAAGAATTTGTTGTAGACTACATATTTGTATTTATTTTTAACATATGGCAACACTGTGTTGACAAAATGATACATAAACGTAAACAAGTACAAACCTGTATCAGTCGCGATCGGAATCGAGTCAGGTACGGACGTGTTTCTGTGGCTTTATGGACTGTGATTGTTTGTTTAACAGTTTTATACTACTCAGTTATTAGTTTATTTTGTATGCAGTGTTTTAAAAAAGTAATTGGACTATTTTCATTATGGGTAGAAAAGGCGATCTTTCACCACGTAAAAAAGCTGAAGTGAAAGCCCTTGTGATTGCGAAAATATTTACAAACCGAGAAATATCACGAAGATTGGAGGTTTCTGAAGCTAGTGTACGACGCATAAAAAAGAAAATTGAGTCAGGGAAGGAAAATTAAGCCCGAAAAGATAGAAAAGATGCGGTAGAAAACAAATTTTCACTCCACGGTCAGAGAGATGTTTGAAGAAAATTTGTGTAGAAAACAGATTTGCTACCACAAAGGTAATAAAATCACAACTCCAGGATGCTAGCGTAAATGCTTCTGAGCGCACTGTTCGAAGAAAATTGAAAGAATTAGATTTTAAGGCCTGTCGCCCCGCCAGGAAGCCCAAGTTAACAGCTGCAATGAAAGCAAAGCGCCTGAAGTGGGCCAAACAATGGCAAGACAAAGATGTGGACTTCTGGAGATCGGTAAGATACAGCAATTTAATTAATAATTGATACATTATTTATCATTTTCAGTTAAATAAAGCAAATAAACATGGAAGTTTATATATTTTTCCTATTTTTGACAGGTCTGCTTCAGTGACGAACGCACATTCGAAATTTTGCAGAATAAAGCTCAGTATGTGCGTCGTCGTCATGGAGAAAAGTTTCATCCTGATTGTGTCGTCCCGACGGTTAAACATCCCACCAAAGTGATGATTTGGTCAGTCATCAGCGGCAAGGGCACTGGACGTCTGTACGTCGTCAAAGGAATAATGAGGCAAGATCAGTACAAAGAAGTATTACAAAATCGGTTGATTCCGCAGCTCAGAGAATGGTTTCCAAATGGGGAACCATTCACTTTCATGCAAGATGGAGCTCCCTGCCATACTGCTCGATCTGTTTAAAGCTTTTTTGACAGAAAAAAAATATCCCTCTGTTGGATTGGTCGGGTATGAACCCCATTGAAAATGTGTGAGAGCTGATGAAAAAGAGAAGTGGCTAAAGATGTGATTACCAACGAAACCCAGCTCCTAGAAAAGATTATTCATGTGTGGAATCATCATCCTCAAATGCAGGAGACAGTACAATCTTGCATTGATAGCATGCCGCGCAGAATTAAAGCTTTGATAGCGGCTAAATGTGGCTCAACTAAATATTGACTTTTACTAACATTAATTTCACTTTTCTTTAAAACTTAATAAACTTATGCTTTTCTAAATTAATGCTGTTTTATTTATGTCAAATAAATAGGTAATTGATTGGATAATATAAAAATAAAAAACAAATCAATTTAAAATAATAAAACGGTACAATATCACTCGGTAATTAATATTTTACATGAAATCTTGCAGTGCGTCTAATAATTTGGCCAGAGACTGTATATATATATATATATATATATATATATATATATATATATATATATATATATATATATATATATATACGAGGCATGTTTTTTAAGTAAGTACCGTTTTGGAATTAAAAAAAGACGTGCAAAGATATCGCTATAATTTTATTTTTACATGAAAGCCTGTACCTTAATCTACTTTTCTACATAATTTCCGTGAATATTGAGGCACTTGTCATAACGTGGCACCAGTTTTTGAATACCCTCCTCATAAAATTCTGCCGCCTGAGAAAAAAGGTTCTCGGTCACAATGCGATACAAAACACTACGAGAATATTGAGGAAACCAGTCGCACAATGATGAAATTGTAAAGCGTCTGTTTTCTCTCACCTTTTCGTCCACTTTCTGCACCAAATCTTCATTAACGACCGAAGGACGCCCACTCCGTTCTTCATCATGCACATTTGTGCGGCCATCTTTAAATGCTCTCACCCATTTCCTTACCATTCCATCACTCATAATGTTTTGTCCGTAAACTTCACAGATCTCACGATGAATATCGATCGGTTTTTACGCCTTTAGCACTAAGAAATCGTATAACAGCCCGTACTTCACAATCGGCGGGACTCACGATTGTCGGAGGCATCTTAAACACTCAGTAAACAACGTATACAATGAAGAATCAGACTGTAATGGCGTCAGTGCGTAGACATGAGATGTAGGTTAACAGCGCGCATGCGCGGAACGCCGACCGTATCGCTGCGGCGGCGGAATTGCAAAACGGTACTTACTTAAAAAACATGCCTCGTATATATATATATATATATATATATATATATATATATGTATATATATATATATATATGTATATATATATATATATATATATATATATATATATATATATATGTATATATATATATATATATATATATATAATATATATATATATATATATATATATATATACTATTTGTTTCAGTAGGCAACCCAGAAACTCAACAGTTCTTTAAAAAAGCCATAAAAGATGCCATGGAATATAGAAAGACAAACAATTTAAGAAGATCAGATTTTTTGCAAATACTTATTGATATGAACGAGCAGCCCAAAGATAAGGAAAAGACTTTTAGTTTCGAAGAAATTGTGTCTAATTCCATATTGTTCTTTGCTGCAGGTAAAATACTAGTTTAAAAAAAAAACAAAAATATATTTTACAGAACCGTACTAAAATGGATCCAGCTCCCTAAGTAGTAAAATTACTTAATTAGTTTGTTAACACACACTAAATATATATTTGTAAAAATTTACAACTGTGTTATCACGATTTCGTAGTAGAACTACATTTTCAAACGCTTAACTAAGTCTTAGTTACTATAGTTGTACTACGAAATCGCGATAATGCAGTTGTAAATCTTTACAAAAATATATTTAGTATCAGTTAACAAACTAATTAAGTAACTTTATTGTTAAAATGTACTGTCACAAAGTAACGGACCAATCAATCAACTCTCCCTAAGTAGGGTTAGGTGCAAGACGAATAATCGTTCCCGAGTTTAATAAAATTTCATATACATACAGAACCACAATTATACTTAAGTTAAGTGACCAGTAAAACAATTTGTTTTCGTTTAGTGGTAAACTCCACATTTATTTTAACATATCAACATGTTTCGCTATCACTGTAGCTTTATCAAGATTAAAAGAACAAGATGGAAAATTTGTTATATATATATATAAGATCCCTACAGGTAAAATACAATAATGTTGGAAATCCCTAATTATACTATTATAAAGACTTTATATTATAGGTAACAAATTAATTAAGTACAGTATTATTGAAATATATTTAAAAGAGGTGAATTATTTAATTCTAATTGGTCGTTTTAACAAATAATTAGTATTTTTAAGTTTATTGATTTCCAGAGATTCAAGCCAATTTCATTTACACCCTTTATTTTCAACATGTAAAATTAAAAAGTTTTTATTAAACTGATGTACCGATTCTATTAAATGGTTAGCGTAATTTTAGTCTGATTTGCTAGTTATAAAAGATGTAAAATGTTCTTTTATTCTTTTTTTAAATTTTCTTCCTGTTTGACCAATATAAATCGCAATTTTCACAATTAAGTTTATAAACACCTGATTTTTGCTCTTTGTCGGTTTTTGATTTATTATTTTTTATATATTTGCTTAGGGTATTATTTGTTTTAAATGCTATATTAATATTTAGTTTTTTGTTAAGACATTTCTAATTTTATTGCTAGTCTCACCTATGTATGTAATAACACTATAGCGTTCTCGATTCATTTTTTGCCTAGGAAAAATTAGTTCTAAGACTTTTTTATATTTTTTCTTTTTTAAAATTTTTTAAAAAATTGTTTAACACAAAACTATTTTGAATTTAATAAAGGCCTCATAATGGGTAATCCCTTTAGTTCACAACTAGCAGAAATTTTCATGAATTCTATAGAATCCAAAATCAGTGAACATCCGTTTTTTTAAAAAATTCATTTATTGGTATAGATATGTCGATGATATTTTAGCCTGCTTCACAGGAACAGATAAACAACTCAAAATATTTTGTGATAATATAAATAATTTACATGCTAACATAAAATTCACTACAGAAGAAGAAACTAATAATAGCATAAACTTCTTAGACTTAATTATAACAAAAAATAATAATAAACATACGTTCTCTATTTACCACAAACCACATAACAATACATAATAAATCATGTCACCCAATCCAACACAAACTAGCTGCCTTTCATAGCATGATCCATAGACTACTATCTATTCCATTAAATGAAAAAGATTTTCTTAAAGAACTAAACATAATAAAACAAATTGCAGTAAACAACGGATATAATGTAGATATAGTAAACAAAATTTTAAAAAAAAAAAATATAAAAAAGCCTGAACTAATTTTTCCTAGGCAAAAAATGAATCGAGAACGCTATAGTGTTATTACATACATAGGTGAGACTAGCAATAAAATTAGAAATGTCCTAACAAAAAAATTAAATATTAATGTAGCATTTAAAAACAAATAATACCCTCAGCATATATATAAAAAATAATAAATCAAAAGAAGACAAAGAGCAAAAATCAGGTGTTTATAAACTAAATTGTGAAAATTGCGATTGTACTATTTTGGTCAAACAGGAAGAAATTTTAAAAAAGAATAAAAGAACATTTTACATCTTTTATAACTAGCAAATCAGACTCAAATTACGCTAACCATTTAATAGAATCGGAACATCAGTTTAATAAAAACTTTGAAATTTTACATGTTGAAAAATATAGGGTATAAATTAAATTTGCTTGAATCTCTGAAAATCAATAAACTTAAAAATACTAATTATTTGTGAAACTACCAATTAGAATTAAATAATTCACCTCTTTTAAATATATTTTAATAATACCGTACTTAATTAATTTGTTACCTATATTATAAAGTCTTTATAATAGTATAATTAGGGATTTCCAACATTATTGTAATTTACCTGTAGGGATCTATATATATATATATATATATATATATATATATATATATATATATAATATATATATATATATATATATATATATATATATATATATGTATATATAACAAATTTTCCATCTTGTTCTTTTAATCTTGATAAAGCTACAGTGATAGCGAAACATGTTGATATGTTAAAATAAATGTGGAGTTTACCAGTAAACGAAAAAAAAATTGTTTTACTGTTCACTTAACTTAAGCTTAATGGAACTCCACCAAGTATCGGCCAAAACAATCCAGTTACCACAATTATAATAAGAAAGACGTTAACATATGTAATAAAGTGGTAGAAACTTATGATTTATTAAGATGCATTTTGATGATATTACACAATCCCCTATTTAGCTGGCCATTTGGCAGAACATTCACAATTATAAAATCTTAGCAGCTCCTTATGATGATTTTTTACCTAAATTTCAATGTTCTATTATATCTATACGGCAGATTTCATAAAAATCGCCAGGTTATGTCGATCACCTCGTTAGTATGAGTTTAAACTATAGAGTCAAATTTAATGACGATTATTAAATTTGATTCTACAGTTTAAACTCATTCATAGCACATTTGCTGCAGGGAAATCTCTAAAGCGCTACAGAAACTGAACTGAACTTTGTGTAGTGTTAGCTTGTGAGGAATTAAGCGGGCTACATCCATCGAACACTTTCCATGAAAATACTTGTAGAATAGGCCCAAGTCACCAAGCATTCCCAAGGAATTAAGGTTGCTGCTCAATTCTGAGTCTCCAATCAGACGAAAAGCTGTCTTTTGAAAAAAATGTAGTGTGTATTTGGGAGTCGAGCCCCAATCATTGGTCGAATTCGAGCTTTGTAAAGAATTAGCGGTTGTTTGTGGAGTGTAAAACTTTCTGAGTGGAAATAATATTCCCAGCCAAGAAATATATGCTCCCAAATTAAGGTTCAGCAAATTGAGTGACTATGCTAGAGGAATAGAATGCCCCGACATAACTGTTTGGGGCAGCAAAGTTAACTTTTTTAGAAAAAACTGCCGCCTGGGTTTTTGTAGCGATAAATTCTACTTAGTTACTAATACTGCACTGACTTAGCCGTTACTTGATGGAGATCCATAATAACTAGGAATCAAAATTTAAACAAACGTTTAAGATCACCACTTATGTTTTTTATTGCTGACAATTGTTTCGACACACTGTGTCTTCTTCTGGAGCACGATGTAAATTAACTAACAAAGTATGTTTCAGAATACATAGTTTACCTAATTACAAGTACTAAATTCATTAACAATATTTACCTTAATACCTAGAACAAGTTCAATAAAGGAGACCCTCCCCCATCTAATTGATCGTTGAGTAATAGACCTGAGGATTTTTTCTGATTAATTTCTACCTGTTCTAAACAATTCAGTAATTTTCCTTTCTTTCCATTATGCCAAATTGTGAAATCTTCATTGAATGTATGATTTTCCTCTGTTAAATGTTTGGCGAAATGAGATTTGTTACTTTTCATTCTAAAGCTATGTTTATGTTCGTTTATTCTTTTATAAAAAGGTCTGCCTGTTATACGTTTTATTGCAAGTCCCACGGCATAATTCGTAACCCCCGATTTATTTTCTTTTTTAGATTTACTTTTATTATTTTTAATATGTCGAGATAATGTGTTATTTGTACGGAAAGCGATATTTACATGATTTCTATGGAAAAAATTTTCAATTTTATTAGTTAATTTTCCGGTATAGGTGAGTGTATGAAATATTTCTTTGTTTAGTTGTTTGTACGGGTACACCAGTCCTATTGCTTTTTTAAATTATATATATAATAAATAGATTTCCTAAAACCAGATGTATCCAAATCCATCAATTTTGATCCAACAATAACTTTCCAAAAATTAATTAAATATGTGCTAAAAGACATAAGCATTTTCACAGAGAATGGAAAATTCTGACTTGTCTCGATGAACCCTCAAGTTCGAAAACTATATTCTCTTATTAAATTACATAAATATAACTCACCAATTCGTCCGGTAGTTTCATACATAACAGCGCCAGCTTTTTCTTTATCAAATAAATTGATTGAGGTTTTGACAAAATATTGTAAATTCACACCTAAATATAGTATTAAAAATAGTAATGAATTGATAGCAAAAATTAATCCGTTAATTATACCAAGTAACTCCAGATTTATACCGTTTGATGTACAACATCTTTTTCCTAGTATACCACCATCAGACGCTATAAAGATTACTCAATAAAAATAATGTTAACCCAATAATTAATCAAGAAATATTAGATATCTTAACATTGTGCTTAGATCAGAATTATTTTGAATTTAACGATAACATTTACATAAGTAAGAAAGGTTTAATAATGGGAATCCCTCTTGGTCCAATTTTTATTTGAAATTTTTATGGACCATTTAGAAGAACAAATCAGTAATTCTCATCTTTTTAAAAATTTCTTTTATTGGTACCGGTATGTAGATGATATATTGACTTTTGGATGGTTGTAGCTTCTACTTGATGGAAATTCATTATAAATATATAATAAAAGACTGTTTTTTAGTCAATTTCCACTGGTTTATTTAAATTGCGATGACGCGTTTCGCTGTCGATGCAGCTTCTTCAGATCTACATTTTACACTGTCAAGTTAGGTTTAATATTCACAGTTTTATATAATTTCTTAATTATAATATTACACATAATTAAATTACATTGATAGTATTGGGAAATCCACACAGATTTGGAGGTATTAGAATAAATTCAATAATGGTGAATTGCTTAAATCTACCTGGTCGTTGAGTAAGGTACCTGTAGTCCTTAATCGATTTATTTGCATTGTCTCTAAAAGGTTTAGTTTTAAACCTTTTTGTTGGGTGTGTAAAATTTTGAAATTCTTGTTAAATGTGTGATTTTCTGTTAAAAGATGATTAGCATATGTTGAATTAGATTTTCTATGGATGAAACTTTTTTCGTGTTCTGTAATTCTTTGTCTAAATGTACGTCCAGTTTGTCCGATGTATGTTTTAGGACATGACCCACATGTTAATTGATAAACCCCCGATTTATTGTCTTTATTGATTTGTGGTTTGTAGTTTTTAAGATATTTCCCTATCGTATTGTTAGTCTTGTAAGCTATGTTAATATTTTTTTGATTTAAAAATTTCCCCAGTTTTTCCGTTGGTTTGCCGAAATAGGTTAAACATTTAAAAGTGGTATTTCTGTCCTTAAAACGTGGGTATATTTCTGAGATTGCCTTGTTTCTAAGTTTTTTCCCAACGATACTATTGATTAAAGTAACCGAATAACCGTTGTTAACGGCTACTTGTTTTATGTAGTTTAATTCTTTGGTAAAATTTTCTTCTGATAAGGGGATATTAGTTAGTCTTCTGAGATTGCCTTGTTTCTAAGTTTTTTCCCAACGATACTATTGATTAAAGTAACCGAATAACCGTTGTTAACGGCTACTTGTTTTATGTAGTTTAATTCTTTGGTAAAATTTTCTTCTGATAAGGGGATATTAGTTAGTCTTCTGAGATTGCCTTGTTTCTAAGTTTTTTCCCAACGATACTATTGATTAAAGTAACCGAATAACCGTTGTTAACGGCTACTTGTTTTATGTAGTTTAATTCTTTGGTAAAATTTTCTTCTGATAAGGGGATATTAGTTAGTCAGAAGAAAATTTTACCAAAGAATTAAACTACATAAAACAAGTAGCCGTTAACAACGGTTATTCGGTTACTTTAATCAATAGTATCGTTGGGAAAAAACTTAGAAACAAGGCAATCTCAGAAATATACCCACGTTTTAAGGACAGAAATACCACTTTTAAATGTTTAACCTATTTCGGCAAACCAACGGAAAAACTGGGGAAATTTTTAAATCAAAAAAAATATTAACATAGCTTACAAGACTAACAATACGATAGGGAAATATCTTAAAAACTACCACAAATCAATAAAGACAATAAATCGGGGGTTTATCAATTAACATGTGGGTCATGTCCTAAAACATACATCGGACAAACTGGACGTACATTTAGACAAAGAATTACAGAACACGAAAAAAGTTTCATCCATAGAAAATCTAATTCAACATATGCTAATCATCTTTTAACAGAAAATCACACATTTAACAAGAATTTCAAAATTTTACACACCCAACAAAAAGGTTTAAAACTAAACCTTTTAGAGACAATGCAAATAAATCGATTAAGGACTACAGGTACCTTACTCAACGACCAGGTAGATTTAAGCAATTCACCATTATTGAATTTATTCTAATACCTCCAAATCTGTGTGGATTTCCCAATACTATCAATGTAATTTAATTATGTGTAATATTATAATTAAGAAATTATATAAAACTGTGAATATTAAACCTAACTTGACCCACAGCGCTCCGTGTTGTCCCTGACGAACAGTATGGCTTCCAGCCCCTTCATGGCACCATCCATCACACCACGAAACTCGCCCAAACCATTTCCAACAGCTTCAACAAACGTCACAAAGTTGGAGCTGTGTTTCTCGATGTAGCAAAGGCCTTCGACCGAGTCTGGCACGAAGGCCTCATTCTGAAACTGATCCGACACGGCTACCCCCTTTTCATTAACAAACTCATTCAATCCTTCGTCTCTGACAGAACATTCCAAGTCAGAGTCGATAAGGCCACCTCCGAAGTCAAGGCCATTAGAGCCGGAGTCCCTCAAGGCTCCGTCCTCTCCCCCCACCTCTTTAACATATTCACAGCCGACATTCCAAAAACGGATCAGACTACCCTACTCCTGTATGCTGACGACACAGCCATCATAGCAGAATCCAGCAGCTACAGAATCATCACCAGTAGATTGCAGCGCCACCTGAACGTCCTCGCCCCCTGGTTCGACCGATGGAAGATCCAGCTAAACCCATGTAAGACACAGGCCATCGTCTTCGCCAAAGGCAACGGCACTCCTTATGGACAACTCCAGCTCCAGGGATCCCGCATCCAATGGGCAACCACCATCAAGTACCTGGGAATCCAGTATGACAAACACCTCATCTGGAAAGACCAGGTCTGTGCTGCCTCAAGGAAAGCCAAGCAACTACTGGGCAAGCTGTACCCAATCATCAGCCGGTCCAGTAAGTTGCAACCAAAAATCAAGCTGCTAATTTATAAAACCATCGTGAGGGCAGGACTCACACACGCCTGCCCTACTTGGTCTAAACTAACCAAGACACGCAGAGCTCAACTTCAGGCAGTACAGAACAAGGCCCTGAGGATGATCACGGGAGCCCCATGGTTCGTCCGAAACCGTCAATTGCATAGAGACCTCGGTGTGCCAACAATCAAGGCACACATGAGGTCCACCAACATCAAGTTCTTCGCAAAGGCGCTACAACACCCAAACGCCACCATAAGGAGCGCATTCCACGTGCCCGCCAACGCCCGCCATCACTATCCAAGACCTTCTGACCCCATATCCGACGAAGACGATGGCCCTCCCCCACCCCCATGAAGATTGTAACCCAGATTAAGTTTAGAATTAAGTTCTAGATTAGTTTAGAATTAAGCTCTAGTTAAGTTAGATTAGTCAACAAATGTATTTTAAATTCCAATGTCCTAGGTTAAGTTAATTAGGATTACTGTATAGAACCTAGGTTAAGTAGTATAGGAATATAATCTGTCATAAATATAAGTAAGAGGCATAGCCTAACTTAAATTCAATAAAGAAAACCGGAGTAAAAAAACCTAACTTGACAGTGTAAAATGTAGATCTGAAGAAGCTGCATCGACAGCGAAACGCGTCATCGCAATTTAAATAAACCAGTGGAAATTGACTAAAAAACAGTCTTTTATTATATATATATATTGACTTGCTTTACAGACCCAGATCGACAATTAAAACTTTTTCTAGATTATATTAACCAACTTCATAATAATATTACTTTTACAACAGAAATAGAAACAAATAAATCGATTAATTTCCTAGATTTAAAAATATTAAACAAAATAAATAAACACGATTTTGAAATCTTCCATAAACCAACATACTCAGATATAACAATACACGCTAATTCTAACCACCCGTTCACACATAAAATCTCGGCTTATCATAGTTTCATCCATAGACTAATAAATACACCATTAACGGAAGAAAATTTTCAGAAAGAATTACATATTATAAAACAAATTAGTATAAACAATGGGTATACGAGTGACTTTATAGGTAACATTTTAATGAAAAAACTATTTAAAAAAGCAATAGGACTGGTATACCCGTACAAACAACTAAACAAAGAAAAATCTCATACACTCACTTATACCGGAAAATTAACTAATAAAATTCAAAATGTTTTCCATAGAAATCATGTAAATATCGCTTTCCGTACAAATAACACATTATCTCGACATATTAAAAATAATAAAAGTAAAACAAAAAAAGAAAATAAATCAGGAGTTTACGAATTATGCTGTGGCACTTGCAATAAAACGTATATAGGACAAACAGGCAGACCTTTTTATAAAAGAATAAACGAACATAAACATAGCTTTAGAATGAAAAATAACAAATCTCATTACGCCAAACATTTAACAGAGGAAAATCATACATTCAATGAAGATTTCAAAATTTTGCATAACGGAAAGAAAGGAAAATTACTGAATTGTTTAGAACAGGTAGAAATTAATCAGAAAAAATCCTCAGGTCTATTACTCAACGATCAATTAGATCGGGGGAGGGTCTCCTTTATTGAATTTGTTCTAGGTATTAAGGTAAATATGGTTAATGAATTTGGTACTTGTAATAAAGTAAACTATGTATTCTGAAACATACTTTGTTAGTTAATTTACAACCTGCTCCAGAAGAAGACACAGTGTGTCGAAACAATTGTCAGCAATAATAAACATAAGTGGTGATCTTAAACATTTATTTAAATTTTTATTCCTAGTGACTGTCACTCCAGATTAGAATTTCTTCCAGATCTTTGTTAAGTTGAATGACTTCCTGATATCTGTGGATATTTGCATGAGTAACCGATGTTCGAACAATCAAAGTAAATGAAGAAATTATCGTACTGCCATCTGCAAAGCTGTAGATTGGATTCCTGGTCCTTTCCAGCAGATCGTTAATGTAAATGAGCAAGGCGGTAGGAAATAGTATTGAGCTTTGAGGTGCACCGGCGTTGATAGTGAAGATGTCGACTACCACTCGTAAAGGACGACCTGAACTAACCTAAACAGAATCAAACTTAGTTAACAATCCAAATCCAACTTGCACTTGACCGGTTATTGTTTTGTTATTTTGTAATAAATAATAGTTATTTAACTAAGCGAGTAACTTTTTCTAAACAAATCTTACTCAATTTTGCCTCCCCCAAAACATTACTGCCCTAACATAGGCCCGGACTCATTTGGACTAAAATAACGCTATGAAAAAACACATTATAAACACATAAGTATGATATATTCGTACCCAGTACTTTATAGTGTAATCGTACACAAAATAAATATATAATTTAGTACAAAAAATGTTTTCATCATACCTAAAAACAATCACCTTTTCAGGTTTTGACACTTCATCTACTCTCATGACTTATACCTTATATGAATTAGCGAGGAATCCAGGCATACAAGATAAAGTACGTGAAGAAATAAAGAAGGTTTTAACAAAGTACAATGGACAGGTTACCTATGATTCGATTCAAGAAATGACTTATCTGAAACAATGTATGGACGGTAAGCACATAGTCATGAAATGCCTGAGTATAGCTGCCCTTCACAGTCCACTCCTGGACATAGGCCTCTCCCAACTCTTTCCATAGTTCCTTGTTCTGAGCTGGTTAGTGCCAATTTCTGTTTAATGCCGTCGTATATATACATATATATATATATATATATATATATATATATATATATATATATATATATATATATATATACATAGATAGATACATATATATATATATATATATATATATATATATATATATATATATATATATATATATATATATATATATATATATATACATAGATAGATACATATATATATATATATATATATATATATATATATATATATATATATATATATATATATATATATATAAACTCCTGGACAAAATTAACGCAACAATCTGAAAATTGATTTATCTTTTTCTTATGTCAGTTTTAAAGTTTATCGAGTATTTGAATAGTAGGCTATGCATATTTTGTTTCGTTGTTCATGACAGAAATCAAAACAATTCGTTTAGATTTACAGTTTTAAAGGATTTTTTAGAAGATAAACAATTTTCTGTAATAATGCGATAGATTTTCTTTAAAAGTAAGCTTATAAATTGTTCCCTTTTTCAAAGTAATACGTTTTTGTGGTAGACTGTTTTATTTTTGACCCGAAGAATTAGAAAAATCAATCGAACAAGGAATTTAACTGAACACGAGGTAGTGCGAGCCTCAGTTTTATTGGACGAGGGATATTGTCACAGTTATGTTACCAATTTGTTAGGCAAACATCGTTCCAGAATAAGTCGTATGGTAAGGCTTGAATGAAGTAGGAACTTATTCTAGAAGGCTAGGGCAAAGGCGAAAACGATGCACTAGCGACCTAGATGAACGTTTTATAAGACAATATGCTTTAAGAAAAAGGACTGTCACTAGTTCTATAATAAGAATCGAACTCGAAGCTGTTCGCAATGTCACAATTTGTTCTAAAACAGTTAGAAGACGGTTAAATGAAGCTGGATTAAACAGGAGACCAGTCACTGCGCCCTTGCTTACTAGAGAGAACAGAGTTGCCAAGTTACGTTTTGCTCCAAATCACGAAAACTGGTCTGTGGATGATTGGAAATAAGTTTTTCTTCACAGATGAAACTAGGGTTAGTCTAAAACATCCAGATGGTCGTGAGCGAGTATGGCGAAGACCAGGAGAGAGGTTTGCTCCTTGCAATATCTCACGTGGCTAGGGAGGTACTCGATTATCTTAATCAAGTTGATATACCGATTATGCAATGGCCACCAAAAAGCCCGGATCTGAATCCGATAGAACATGTATGGGATCACCTTAAGAAAAATGTGAAACGTCATATACCTGCACCTAGAAACCTGAGGGAACTTGAAAATGCAGTTATCACAGAATGGGAGCAAATTCCTCAAGATTTTATCAAAAATTTAATTAGAAGCATGCCTAGGTGTATAAACGCCGTCATCCGAAGTAGAGGAGGCAACAAACGCTACTAGTGCCCCAGTTACACCATTAATTTTGCTACTAGTGTCCCAGTTTATTTTTTTCATTATTATATAATTTCAACGATTTTGTTATTAGGTCTTAAGAATAATTTTAATTCGAATTTTATAGAGAAATTTGTTAGCTAATTCACTTTTAAAGTATCCGAATAAGTTTTTTTCTAACTTTTAGTGTAACCAATGTTCATAAAAAATTATTAAAATTAATTCATTATAGAGATTTGTATGATTTAATATATTGTTGCGTTAATTTTGTCCAGGAGTGTATATATATATATATATATATATATATATATATATATATATATATATATATATATATATATATATATATATATATATATATAATATTCCCAAATTCATGTCCAGCAAATTGAGTGACAACGGTAGAAGAATGTAGTGTCCCTACATAACTATGTCGAATTAAGCAACGTTAACGTCTTTAAAAGAACTGCCGCCTGGTCCGAAAGGTTTCACGATCATAATGGTTTTGGAAAAAGGTTGGGAAAAAGGGTCCCTCTGATCTGTTTGGTAGGCAACTACTACTAGTTGTAAATATCATTATTAATTAGGTAGTAATATCATATTGTGTGTAACAGTTAGTGTTTTTTAAATTAAAGAAAAAAATTATGTTAGTTTTTCTAATTTGAACTAAAAATAGTAACCGGAGAAGACTGGGACGAGATTAAATACGTCACTCCACAATGGTTTTGTTCTCCAATTATACAGATAGATGTGAAAATTGTGATCGAATCCAAAGAAATTTTAAGTTAATCAAAAAAATGTTTTAAAAAATGCAACAAATTATATATAGATCCAATTACAAGTTTAAAATGAGCTTTAAACACAGTGTTTTCACACATTTAAGCCCCGCTCTGGTCTACTCTCTACCACCCGCTTCATGATCCCCTTGGTCCAAAAATATTAGCACGAAAATTATCCATTTTGATGACCATTTCATTAAAAGAAATGCATACAGTATCAGAAATTCAAAGAATTTTTATTAGATTTTCAAAAATAAGTCCAGGTCTTTCGAAATTTTGAAAAAATCTCAGATGGTATCAGGGAACGTAAAATTTAAGAAATTAGAGAAAATTGTCTTTAAATTTCGGAAACTGCAAAGATTTTTTTGAACTGAATTATCGACGAGTATTCTTTCACCAAAAAATAAAAATAACTATTGACATTTTAAAATGTTTCTATAACGTTTAGTTATTCTTAGATTATGAGCTTGAATGCTTTTTACACTTATTTTATTTAATAAAATTTATAGAAACTCTAAGGATTCATCCACCGGCATTATTAGTTGGCAGAGTATGCACTGAAGACTATCAACTTCGAGGAACTGATATAACTATAGAAAAAGGAACCTCCGTAGTTACTTCTATCATGGGGATAGGAAGAGATCCGGAAAACTATCCTGATCCTATGAAATTTGATCCAAATAGGTTTAGTCCGGAAGAAACGGCTAAAAGACATCCATCCACTTATATCCCTTTTGGAGAAGGACCTAGGAACTGTATAGGTAATAATTAATTTTAAAACATGAAACCACTTGAGTTGGCGCAGCTAAAATGTCATAAGTAAACTCGGCGATTTGGCGTAGGGCGGTCCCGGTTATCTATCGGTCTTTCGGTTAGGTTATTCAAAGGTTAAATGGCGGGCGCAACCCTTTAGATGTAAGTATAAAAGGACCCACCGGGCCTCTGGTGACTTACTACAGTGGGGAAATTGTAAACCACAGCTCCTGGTAGCTGTAGGCTGATGGTAGCCTATCATAGAGTCGCCATAGAAGCAATAGGAGAAAGAAATAAAACGAGCGGTTCAAAAGAGGTACAACTACGAGACGACTAGGATTTAAGAAGTAAGGTAGTATGGGTATATGCCCGAGAACATAACTCGAGCTGATTTCCTACTAAGCATAATGGTGCGTACTGTGACGTCAGCAAAACGGCGGCAAACGATCCCGTTGATCAAGCGGGAAAGGGCCCGATTCATTGGCGGCAGTTTGTGACACAGCGAGCGTGTGGACCAGAATAACTTACCTCGGTTTGGGCCTTTTTTAACGGTGCAACGATTCGAATCTTCCCTACAATGACCCATTCTCTTTCAGCAACACTCGGTTTCAACAAAACTTAACTGGCGTTGCCACCAATCTCTGATCGATCCACTGCCACCTGTCGACAGGCGGCGGCATATGAAGGGGGTGACGGTAACGGGAACGCGAATGACGTCAAGTAAGCAGCTCTGTGGATCTGTCGGTAGATGGCGATGGTGGTTCACACTCTTCGTGGCTCTGTGAGAATCTCTTTTAAACTGACAGCAAATCTGCTTTGGTTCAACTTCAACTCAACATTGGTGCATGTACCTCTTCTTTCTTCTTCTTTATCAGTCACTGCGTCTCCACTGCAGGAGATAGGCCTCTTCAAGTTTTCTTCCAGTTGTCTTTATCCTGTGCAAGGTGAGGAGTTTTTGAAATGCAGTCCAGCTAAGACGAATTCGCCTTGGTATTTCCGCTGTTTGATTGTCCTTATCCAATAGCTCTCTTCGTTTTTGAATAACAGTGTTTCAATTTTTATTTATTATAAAATTTCGACGTTTTCGGCCATACTGCAATGGTTTTTATCATATAAAAAATTTTCCTTAGCAGATATCGACATCCCGTCTTGATAGGATTATAAAAAAGAGCATTCTTTACCACGTACAGTTCAGAGAATTTGATAGCTATCTTCGTTTTTGAATAACAGTGTTTCAATTTTTATTTATTATAAAATTTCGACGTTTTCGGCCATACTGCAGTGGTTTTTATCATATAAAAAATTTTCCTTAGCAGATATCGAAATCCCGTCTTGATAGGATTATAAAAAAGAGCATTCTTTACCACGTACAGTTCAGAGAATTTGATAGCTATCTTCGTTTTTGAATAACAGTGTTTCAATTTTTATTTATTATAAAATTTCGACGTTTTCGGCCATAATGCTATGGTTTTTACCATATAAAAAATTTTCCTTAGCAGATATCGACATCCCGTCTTGATAGGATTATAAAAAAGAGCATTCTTTACCACGTACAGTTCAGAGAATTTGATAGCTATCTTCGTTTTTGAATAACAGTGTTTCAAGTATATATACTCTTCTACTCTCTCGATCTCTTCCGTGCCGTTCTTAATTTTTGTGTTTTATAGGCTTAGAAGTTTTATTTTCTTCTAGATCTTCGCTAATCGGTACTACATCATCTGTAAATCGCAAGTGATGTAGATATATACCGTCGATTTTAATTCTCTTCTCATCCCACTCGATACTTTTAAATACATCCTCCAAGGCCAGGGAAACAATTCTGTCGAAATTGTGTCGCCTTTCTTGATCTTTGTGGGTGCTGTTTTTTTCAATCCTTATCTAATTTAACCC